>SKCR01003696.1:0-26753 GCA_019454045.1 Zanthoxylum bungeanum
ATCCAATTATATAATCAACTATAATTGATGGGTAAAATTCAAATATATTGATTACTATAATCCAATTATATAATCAAATATAAATGAAGGGGTTTGAATACAGTCCAACTGTTTAATTAAAACAACAATAAATATAGTCTAACTAATATATAATATATTTGTGACGAATGATATTTGATTGAGCGCATATGGCAAGTAACTAAACGAATATGCAAATCTAATACTTACCTCCCACTATTTTTTTTCGGCGAGCCTCTAACCCTCTGTGGAGTATTCGGGAAACCTAGTTTCCTAGTGGGCTAGGATCCCGTTAAATAACACACAATCTTGACTTTGGCCAACAAATTGTATGATACTTAACTAGGTAGATCTCTAAGATCAATTGGATCCCATCCAATTCCTAGATCTAGTAGGTGGACATCCAAGTCAGAAACATATATCTTATATATGCCAATATAAATCAAATATATTATCTAACCTTTTTCCTCTGAATCAACTAAGCCTTGGCTTTGGCACAACAAACTTAATGATCCCAGTTAAGCGGAACCCATTGACATGGAAAGCTTCGTAATCAATGTCGATGGACAAGAAGTGATCTTGACTTTGGCCAACAAATCACAACTTGGACAAGACACCGATATGGAACAAAACTCTCATGATTCAAACACATCCGCAATTGACAAAGGTCTTGACTTTGGCCAACAAACCAATATCAACTTTGGATCTAGTAAAGAATCACTCAACGGAAGGAAAAAACACTTAATATGTTGGGAGGGGTTTTCGCGTGCAAATTGGCAACCAATTTATTATCTTTGTTAAGGTCTCATCATTATACACACCCTTAAACATGCATTCTAAATACATATAAAGCGCGTATAAATAAATAAATTAACAATGATATGCGGATGGATATCTCACAAATTGTTCATAGAACAAATCACTCTCTTTCCTCTCCCCGGCTAGAACTATTCTAACTTCTACCAAATTACATAATACAATAAAGAACCTCATTTACATTGAGGGGAATTGGTGAGAAGAGAAATACAAATAATAAAGAGATAAAAGGCTGGACATGCAGGTCCAATTTAAATAAATTCTAAATTTATATACAATTTCCAAAATTGCCATCGCCCTTCTAATATCCATCCGATATACATTATTCATACAACACATTCATGTATTCATACAAATCATGTTATTCAATCAATCTAATCTAATCTAATTATTAATCTTTGAATTAATGACCATCCAATGTTCAAACAACGATTTGATTTGCACGAGTCCAACTCGTTTAAGAATAAATACTTAAAGTACATATTCTTGAATTATATCGAACTACAACTTTAAATCCAATTTATTTGTATTCAATACTAATTCCAAATTTAATTCCAAATTAAATATTTACACTTACTTATAAGCCTTAAAGACTTGGATTCCAAATCCAATCTTAATGGGTCTCAAAGGCCCAATAACATCCAATGTCATTTCAATTAAAGTCCAATGGGCTTTTAATTGATTCTTAAGGCATGGGATTTGGCCATAATGGATCAAACCCAAAATGCCAAGGCCCAATAGGAATCACCCTATTGCCAACAAAACAATTTAGGCCCATTAGGCCCAATCAAGTTCTTTAATGGGCCAAGTGATATATTTGGACTTTATGGAATTGGTTTTGGGCCCAATTGGATCCAATCCAAAAGTCCAAAACCAAACTTAGTCAAACCAAGCCCATTAAGCCCAAATACACACTTTTAGCCCAATTCTTAATTAAAGGCTTATTAACATAATTATAATATTCCAAATATCACAATTACTTTAATTAAAGTGTATTAGCCATGATTAATTAATTAAACTTAATATTTCCAAAATTCCAATTAACTTAATTAATCATGTTTAATTCATCAATTCATGCTCAACACAAATTGAAGCCAAAAATCATCATTTCATGCCCAACACAAATTGAATCCTAAATTCATCATTTTATGCTCAACATGCTCTTTGATTTTAACATGAAATTTATTGACTTTGATTATAATCCAATCAAACCAACAATCAACATTTAAACATGCATTTAAAAACATCATTTCATGTTACAAAAAAATTAAAACAGTGTAGTCCACTGCCAGTGAAATTCGGCCAAGCTAAAAAAAAATTAATTTTAATTCATTTGATTTGTTTCAAATCTAATCATGCATAACTCTAAGTTATCATATTCTAAGCATGCTCAAAGCATCAATTTGAAAGAATCATGTTCAAAACATAAAAGCCCTAAATTTTAGTCTCATGAACCCTAAAATTTTCATGCTTAAAATTGGCTCTTGATACCATTGTTAGTTTTCTTATAACATGCCAAGGATCTAATAAGCATGTAAAGGTGTTCATAAATTCTAAATAAGTTGCGGAATATACTTACAATGAACGGATTTGAGCTTTAAAGTTTTGAGAAGAGATCTCCAAGATCCAAGCTTTAAGTGATGATTCCAACTCTTGAAGTAGTTTCCCTATCACCTTAGTTGATTTCTCCAAGTGCTAGCTTTGTTGATTTTGCCACAAAATCAAAGAGAAGAGAGGAAGAAGCTCGCGCCCAAATGGAGGCTTCTAGGGTTTTTCATTTTCCAAAATGTGTTACAAGTGTGTAGAGTGAAGAGAGAGAGAAGGCCTTTTTGGTTTTGTTAAAGGGTTTTACCCTTTTACCAAAAACCATGTAGTTGGGGTAATTTGGTTTCACCTAATACAAGTGGTTGGAAAGTAAGTGGTTTTGGCATAAATGCCAACCACTTTCCAACCACCACTTCACATGTGTGACATGTGTGAAGTGGGCCCCACCATTTTGAATTCAAAACTCAAAATGTCTCTACGAACATTTGCCGCGGCTCAGTTCCGTTTAATCCGATTAAACGAACTTTCGTCGCTAAATAATTAAATCTAATTTAATTAAATAACGATGCCTCGCAAATATATTACGAATGTTGTTTATTAATTAATTCTAAATTAATTAGTTCGTTCGTATTAAAGTCCGACTTTAATTCCGTAACGAAATCCAATTCATATTAATATATCCGATATATTAACTTTAGCCCATACGAATAAATTAAATAGAAAAATCAAATTTAACTATTAAATTTATTTTACCGATTAATTCCAAATTAATCGAGTTCTCTCTTTTCCGAACACATTTAATCCCAGATTAAATAATACCTCAATTAATCCCAGATTAATTTTCTCCATCTTAATTAATGCCAGATTAATTTTCTCTCTTAATTAATCCCAGATTAATTCAAATTAAATCAACTATCATCGGTGAATCTTTGGGAAGCGACCCAAGAGATCCCTGGATATGTTGGGAGTAAATACGGTCATCGGATTATCCGACTACGTGCATACCTCGTACCACGTGCTTACCGATTTACAAGACATGGTTGGCTTTTAGCAAAGCACCATGCCTACCCAATTCTCCAGAAATATTCTTACTGGAATATATAATCTATGTCAGGCGTAATATACGTAGTATTGCGTATTGCGATCCAGTATCAAATGTCACATGCTAGGCCTGGGGCTGGAATGTGTTTGTCCCGTACGAAGCACATGTCGGATGTCTGGTAACTAGTCTCTATTATCGGATATACATGACCTAGTCATAATATCCCTATGACTGCAATACTTAAGAGCACTAGTACCGTATCCTACGTGACATCATCTCCACTATGACTGGAGTGATACTTCCGTCTTGACATCACACCCAATATACTACGATTCTCAATATACCTAGCAGAGGCGTACACAGAACCGGTTAAAGCCCTGGACGACCAAAACTAAAGCATACCGATTGTCGCAAGTATTAGCGGTGCAAGTCTCAAGTTAAGACCAAATACACCTACCTTGATTTCGGACTTCCATAGACACATAGTCATACTACCAATGGAATTCCGAGGGGTCTATCCAGAGCGAAGCTGTTTTCCGTACCATCGGTAAAACACAACCTCCTATTACACTTGCATAAGTATCCTATACCCAAATATATGAGAACTATGCCGTTATGATCTCACATAACACGCACAAGTGTAATACTAGTCTATTCCGCATTATCGATGTCCAGTCTCGATAATACTACGACTAGGGATATTTAATGATTAATCCTTCGAGGACTGATACTGTCTCATTCATCTCAATCCAGGAACTAATCATAGGGACTTCCTATCATTTATACATCTAGGTGATCTAATCACAAATGATAAGAGAGCAATTTCCTTTGTCACATAGTTAGTTTGTACGACAACACCATGATATGTACAAATAGTGACGCTATAGGTCATAATTGCCCAACAGCTTTGCCGCGCCGGTTGATGTGTGTTCGGTTGAATGTAAGATATGGTCAATCGGGCATACTAAGTTGGATATAATTGTCTTTATTCTTTGTATGCATGACGCGATCAAGTGGATGGGCTTAGTAAGTCGGATTAAAGGTCCCCTATTTGGAGGGGTTAAAATCCTTTACCACGATGCTTTGCCGCGCCGGTTGGTGTATATTCGGTTGGATGTGAGATGAGTTCAATCGGATATGTGAGGTCCCATATTGTGGATTTGTTTGTCTATGAATGTGTTGTATGCATCAAGTCGGGTTCCGTTCGAACGCATTCTCGAACGCCACACGAACGAGAACCTTCTGTTTACCGTTCGAACGCGTTCTCAAACGCTACGTGAACGGGCACGCATTTTCTTAGTTCCATCATGAATCAGGTCTGGTTCCGTTTGAACGCATTCTCGAACGATATTCGAACGCGAACCTTCTATTTACCATTCGAACGCGTTATCAAACGCTACGCGAACGCGCACGCATCTTCTTAGTGTATCATGCATCAGGTCTGGTTCCGTTCGAACGCGTTCTCGAACGTTATACGTACGCGAACCTTCTATTTACCGTTCGAACGCATTATCAAATGTTACGCGAACGCCTACGCATCTTCTTAGTGTTTCAGGCATCAGGTCTAGCTCCGTTCGAACGCATTCTCGAACGCTACACGAACGCGCACCCACTGAACTGAGTTATTTTCATCAGATTTTGTACATAATTGTCCCTAGTAGCTATTCCTTCGTATGATGAACCTGATTGTTTCTATGCATTATGCAAGATTGTGTAGGTGTCGTTCATCTGTATTCCCCACATGTATGAGTGTAATGTGTTTATTAACTTGTATGCTTGCCGTATGTTAATCCTTATGTATGCAAATTGAGACATAGATTACATGCAAATAGACTGTATGCAAATTCAGATATGTGTTATATGTAAATTTAGATGAACTTGTTGATGTATGCATGTGAACTTAGAAGCATGACACTCTTGGAAATAAGTGTTACTTAAGCTTGATTAAATTATTACACAAATCCTTTCATTACAAGTGACATAAGTAAGGGACAGTTCTGAACCCAACGGTTTGAGGTCTTCCCTTGCGAGGGGTGAGTACGGCCTTAAATCTCATTTTCCCGGTTCACACCGGGTGGCGACTCCATTATTCTCCGGTTTAGTCCCCCGTGGCTACTCCGTACTCCCGACTAGGCCGCGAGCCTAGAACAGCATGCGTCGCCCAGTTTCTGTGTCCCACAGTCTGGGACTGTAGCCATTGCATTTTTGCATGTGAAACCCGATGATGAGTCTCAGTTGGAGGCACTACCTTTTTTAAGTTCAGGATATTGCGGGAAACGGACGTCGGAAGGGGAAATTCGGAATAAGTATCTCATCAAGTTCATTTCAAAAGTTCACTGTTTTTGTTCGTGCTGCGTTCGTTACCACGTTCGAACGTCAAACAGATTGCGGGCGTTCGTGCAGCGTTCTAAGAGGCGTACGAACGGTGTGGGTATCTCTGGTTTTGCAGCAGGGCCCACACGCCCAAGGCCCTTAAATTACACCCAAATTAAATCAAATATTAATTAAATTAAACATTGAATTAAATAAAATAATTAAACCATTTACCAATTAAATAAAACATAAAATATAATCATACATAATTAGATAAATCCAATTTATTAACTCCCTAAATAAATAAAATCATATAATAAATTAAAAAGATGTCATTCCTAATTAAATCACTCATAACCAATTTAAAGATATTGACTTCCTAATCTAAACCAAATTTGTCCCCCCATTCAATCAAATCCTTTCCTTGTTTGACACCATCCAATCTTTTCCTTGTGAGACAAGGGGAAACCCTAGCCATTCTCTATATAAACAACCCCTAACCAAAGCCATCATCTCCTTCACACATATAGTTCACGCCCATCACAAGGAGAAAACAAGCAAAGAATTTCCCATCACCTTCACATAATATCATTCACGGTAATAGCATAAAGAAGTAAAACAATTTCTCTCATATGCCTCCTTCAATAACCGAAAGAACCACCCCTCCTCCAAGTCCCTCCATAGCCGAATACCCAGCCCCATACCACAGCCTTAGGACACGCAAATACAGCCCCATAAACCCCCCATATCACCGAAAAACAGCAGCCCCCCTTAACCCTTTCCATTACCGAAAATTGCAGTCCAAAAAACTACACTATTTTAACCACCAAAAATAGCAGTAATTTAACCCCTAAAACAGCAGCAAAATCCACTTAAAACGGTCCACTAATAGACCTGAAATAGTGAGAAGAAAATATAGAGGAAACAACAGAAAAATGGAGACCAAACGGCAAGAAAAACAGCAAAATAGTGAGCTAAGACGCAAAACCAGTGAACCGGAGAAGTTGAGAAGCTTTACCATTCCAATCTCCGTGAAACGCAAGTCCGAAAGTCGGCAAAAAAGGTTAGACCTGAGGGTATTTTCCACATTCGTTTTCTTTTTTTTTTTATTATTTATTGAATATTGTTCGCATGATTGTTATGTTAAAATGCATGTTGTGGCCCTTGAGTAGATAAATATGCATGTATTACGAAATATTGTATGTTGTGGCCTTGGAATAAAATGAAAGATGTGTCAACTCTCGCGGTATATCGGATGGAAACCCGAACATAAATTTCATAGCCGATTCCAAATGGACATAGTTGTACTCGGGATACAACTCCACGTACCGCTTGAGTAAACGGCACCTTCTTTTGTTTTATATTGCTTTGATTTATTTATTTTTCGTCATTTGAATTCCGCATGTTACTTTTGTATGAATGACGCGATCGAGTGCATGGGCTTAGTAAGTCAGATTAAAGGTCCCCTATTTGGAGAGGTAAAAATCCTTTACCACGATGCTTTGCCGCGCCGGTTGATGTGTGTTCGGTTGAATGTAAGATATGTTCAATCGGGCATACTATGTTTGATATTATTGTCTTTATTCTTTGTATGCATGACGCGATCGAGTGCATGGGCTTAGTAAGTCGGATTAAAGGTCCCCTATTTGGAGGGGTTAAAATCCTTTACCACGATGCTTTGCCGCGCGGTTGATGTGTGTTCGGTTGAATGTAAGATATGTTCAATCGGGCATACTAAGTTTGATATTATTATCTTTATTCTTTGTATGCATGACGCGGTCGAGTGCATGGGCTTAGTAAGTCGGATTAAAGGTCCCCTATTTGGAGGGGTTAAAATCCTTTACCACGATGATTTGCCGCGCCGGTTGGTGTATATTCGGTTGGATGTGAGATGAGTTCAATCGGATACGTGAGGTCCCACGCTGTGGATTTGTTTGTCTATGAATATGTTGCATGCTTCAAGTCTGGTTCCGTTCGAACGCCACACGAACGAGAATCTTCTGTTTACCATTCGAACGCGTTCTCAAACGCTACGCGAACGCGCACGTATTTTATTAGTTCCATCATGCATCAGGTCTGGTTCCGTTTGAACGCATTCTCGAACGCTATACGAACGCGAACCTTTTGTTTTCCGTTCGAACGCGTTATCAAACGCTACGCGAACGCGCACGCATCTTCTTAGTGTATCATGCATCAGGTCTGGTTTAGTTCGAACGCATTCTCGAACGCTATACGAACACGAACCTTCTATTTACCGTTCGAACGCATTATCAAACGCTACGCGAACGCCTACGCATCTTCTTAGTGTTTCATGCATCAGGTCTGGCTCTGTTCGAACGCGTTCTCGAACGCTATGCGAACGTGCACCCACTGAACTGAGTTATTTTCATCAGATTTCGTACATAATTGTCCATAGTAGCTATTCCTTCGTATGATGAACCTGATTGTTTCTATGCATTATGCAAGATTGTGAAGGTGTCGTTCATCTGTATTCCCCACATGTATGAGTGTAATGTGTTTATCAACTTGTATACTTGCCGTATGTTAATCCTTATGTATGCAAATTGAGACATAGATTACATGCAAATAGGCTGTATTCAAATTCGGATATGTGTTACATGTAAATTTAGATGAACTTGTTGATGTATGCATGTGAACTTAGAGGCATGACACTCTTGGAAATAAGTGTTACTTAAGCTTGATTAAATTATTACACAAATCATTTCATTACAAGTGACATAAGTAAGGGACCGTTCCGAACCCAACGGTTTGAGGTCTTCCCTTGCGAGGGGTGAGTGCGGCCTTAAATCTCATTTTCCCGGTTCATACCGGGTGGCGACTCCATTATTCTCCGGTTTAGTCCCCCGTGGCTACTCCGTACTCCCGACTAGGCCGCGAGCCTAGAACAGTATGTGTCGCCGAGTTTCTGTGTCCCACAGTCTGGGACTGTAGGCATTGTATTTTTGCTTGTGAAACCCGATGATGAGTCTCAGTTGGAGGCACTACCTTTTTTAAGTTAAGGATATTGCAGGAAACGAACGTCGGAATGGGAAAATTTAGAATAAGTATGTCATCAAGTTCATTTCACAAGTTCACTGTTTTCGTTCGTGCTGCGTTCGTTACCACATTCGAACGTCAAATAGATTGCGAGCGTTCGTGCAGCGTTCTAAGAGGCGTTCGAACGGTGTCAGTATTTCTGGTTTTGCTGCAGGGCCCACTCGCCCAAGGCCCTTAAATTACACCCAAATTAAATCAAATATTAATTAAATTAAACATTGAATTAAATAAAATAATTAAACCATTTACCAATTAAATAAAACATAAAATATAATCATACCTAATTTAGATAAATCAAATATATAACTTCCTAACTAAACAAAATCATATACTAAATTAAAAAGATGTCATGCCTAATTAAATCACTCATAACTAATTTAAAGATATTGACTTCCTAATCTAAACCAAATTTGTCCCCCCAATCAATCAAATCCTTTCCTTGTTTGACACCATCACAAGAAGAAAACAAGCAAAGAATTTCCTATCACCTTCACACAATATCATTCACGGTAATAGCATAAAGAAGTAAAACAATTTCCCTCATATACCTCCTTCAATAACCGAAACAACCACCCCTCCTCTAAGGCCCTCCATAGCCGAATACACAGCCCTATACCACAGCTTTAGGACACGCAAATACAGCCCCATAAACCCCCCATATCACCGAAAAACAGCAGCCCCCCATAAGCCTCTCCATTACCGAAAACTGCAGTCCAAAAAACTGCACTATTTTAACCACCAAAAATAGCAGTAATTTAACCCCTAAAACAGCAGCAAAATCCACTTAAAACAGTCCACTAATAGACTTGAAACAGTGAGCATAAAATACAGAGGAAACAGCAGCAAAATGGAGGCCAAACGACAAGCAAAACAGCAAAATAGTGAGCTAAGACGCAAAACCAGTGAACCGGAGACGTTGAGAAGCTTTACCCTTCCGATCTCCGTGAAACGCAAGTCCGAAAGTCGGCAAAAAAGGTTAGACCTGAGGTTATTTTCCACATTCGTTTTCTTTTTTTCTTTTTATTATTTATTGAATATTGTTCGCATGATTGTTATGTTAAAATGCATGTTGTGGCCCTTGAGTAGATAAATATGCATGTATTACGAAATATTGTATGTTGTGGCCTTGGAATAAAATGAAAGATGTGTCAACTCTCGCGGTATATCGGATGGAATCCCGGACATAAATTTCATAGCCGATTCCAAATGGACGGTAGTGTGATCTGTACTCGGGATACAACTCCACGTACCGCTTGAGTAAACGGCACCTTCTTTTATTTTATATTGCTTTGATTTATTTATTTTTCGTCATTTGAATTCCGCATGTAACTTTTTTCTGCATGACGCGATCGAGTGCATGGGCTTAGTAAGTCAGATTAAAGGTCCCCTATTTGGAGGGGTAAAAATCCTTTACCACGATGCTTTGCCGCGCCGGTTGATGTGTGTTCGGTTGAATGTAAGATATGTTCAATCGGGCATACTATGTTTGATATTATTGTCTTTATTCTTTGTATACATGACGCGATCGAGTGCATGGGCTTAGTAAGTCGGATTAAAGGTCCCCAATTTGGAGGGGTTAAAATCCTTTACCACGATGTTTTGCCGCGCCGGTTGATCTGTGTTCGGTTGAATGTAAGATATGTTCAATTGGGCATACTAAGTTTGATATTTTTATCTTTATTCTTTGTATGCATGACGTGATCGAGTGCATGGGCTTAGTAAGTCGGATTAAAGGTCCCCTATTTGGAGGGGTTAAAATCCTTTACCACGATGATTTGCCACGCCGGTTGGCGTATATTCGGTTGGATATGAGATGAGTTCAATCGGATACGTGAGGTCCCACACTGTGGATTTGTTTGTCTATGAATGTGTTGCATGCATCAGGTCTGGTTCCGTTCGAACGCCACACGAACGAGAATCTTCTGTTTACCATTCGAACGCGTTCTCGAACGCTATGCGAACGCGCACCCACTGAACTGAGTTATTTTCATCAGATTTCGTACATAATTGTCCCTAGTAGCTATTCCTTCGTCTGATGAACCTGATTGTTTCTATGCATTATGCAAGATTGTGAAGGGTCGTTCATCTGTATTCCCCACATGTATGAGTGTAATGTGTTTATTAACTTGTATGCTTGCCGTAAGTTAATCCTTATGTATGCAAATTGAGACATAGATTACATGCAAATAGGCTGTATGCAAATTCGGATATGTGTTACATGTAAATTTAGATGAACTTGTTGATGTATGCATGTGAACTTAGAAGCATGACACTCTTGGAAATAAGTGTTACTTAAGCTTGATTAAATTATTACACAAATCCTTTCATTACAAGTGACATAAGTAAGGGACCGTTCCGAACCCAACGGTTTGAGGTCTTCCCTTGCGAGGGGTGAGTGCGGCCTTAAATCTCATTTTCCCGGTTCATACCGGGTGGCGACTCCATTATTCTCCGGTTTAGTCCCTCGCGGCTACTCCGTACTCCCGACTAGGCCGCGAGCCTAGAACAGTATGCGTCACCCAGTTTCTGTGTCCCACAGTCTAGGACTGTAGGCATTGCATTTTTGCATATGAAACCCGATGATGAGTCTCAGTTGGAGGCACCACATTTTTTAAGTTAAGGATATTGCAGGAAACGAACGTCGGAAGGGGAAAATTCGGAATAAGTATGTCATCAAGTTCATTTCACAAGTTCACTATTTTCGTTCATGCTGCGTTCGTTACCACGTTCGAACGTCAAACAGATTGCCGGCGTTCGTGCAGCATTCTAAGAGGCGTTCGAATGGTGTCAGTATTTCTGGTTTTGCTGCAGGACCCACACGCCCAAGGGCCTTAAATTACACCAAATTAAATCAAATATTAATTAAATTAAATATTGAATTAAATAAAATAATTAAACCATTTAACAATTAAATAAAACATAAAATATAATCATACCTAATTTAGATAAATCAAATATATTAACTTCCTAACTAAACAAAATCATATACTAAATTAAAAAGATGTCATGCCTAATTAAATCACTCATAACCAATTTAAAGATATTGACTTCCTAATCTAAACCAAATTTGTCCCCCCAATCAATCAAATCCTTTCCTTGTTTGACACCATCCAATCTTTTCCTTGTGAGACAAGTGGAAACCCTAGCCATTCTCAATATAAACAACCCCTAACCAAAGCCATCCTCTCATTCACACATATAGTTCACGCCTATCACAAGAAGAAAACAAGCAAATAATTTCCCATCACCTTCACACAATATCATTCACGGTAATAGCATAAAGAAGTAAAACAATTTATCTCTTATACCTCATTCAATAACCGAAACAACCACCCCTCCTCCAAGTCCCTCCATAGCCGAATACACAGCCCCATACCACAGCCTTAGGACACGCAAATACAGCCCCATAAACCCCCCATATCACCGAAAAACAGCAACCCCCATAAGCCTCTCCATTACCGAAAACTGCAGTCCAAAAAACTGCACTATTTTAACCACCAAAAACAGCAGTAATTTAACCCCTAAAACAGCAGCAAAATCCACTTAAAACAGTCCACTAATAGACCTGAAACAGTGAGCAGAAAATACAGAGGAAACAGCAGCAAAATGGAGGCAAACGGCAAGCAAAACAGCAAAATAGTGAGCTAAGACGGAAAACCAGTGAACCGGAGAAGTTGAGAAGCTTTACCCTTCCGATCTCCGTGAAACGCAAGTCCGAAATGTTGGATAATATGACCCATAGCGTCACTATTTGCACAGATCATTGTGTTGTTGTAGCAAATTAACTATGTAACAAGGAAATTGCACTCTCGTCATTTTGTGATTAGATCACCATAGATATATAAATAAGAAGAGAGGTCCCTATGATTAGTTCCTGGATTGAGATGATATGAGACAGTATCAGTCCACGAAGGATTAATCATTAAATATCCCTAGCCGTAGTATTATCGAGACTGGACATCGATAATGCAGAATAGGCTAGTATTGCACTTGTGCGCGTTGTGAGGGCACAACGGCATAGTTCTCATATATATAAGTATTGGATACTTGTGCAAGTGCGATAGGAGGTCGTGTTTCACCGATGGTACGGGAAACAGCTTCGCTCTGGATAGACCCTTCAGAATCTCATTGGTATTATGACTAGGTGTCTATGGGAGGCCGAAATCAAGGTAGGTGTGTATAGTCTTAACCTGAGACTTACATCGCTAATACTTACGACAATCGGTAAACTTTGGTTTTGGTGGTGGGGGATCTTAAATGGTTCTGTGTTCACCTCTTCTGGGTTTATCAGAGAATCGTAGTGTATTGGATGTGATGTCAAGACGGAAGTGTCACTCCAGTCATAATGGAGATGATGTCACGCAGGATACGGTATTAGTGCTCTTTAGTGATGCGCATCCAATCATGATATTATGACCAGGTCATGAATATCCGATTATAGAGACTAGTTACCAGACATCCGATATGTGTTTCGGACGGGGCAGACACTTATCCAGCCCCAGCCCTAACACGTGACTATCCGATACTGGGCCAATATGCACAATACAATTGTATACTACGCTTGATACAGATCTTAATATTCTTTGATGAATATGTCCGGAGAACTTGGGAAGACTTGGTGCTTTGCTAGGAGTCGACCTTGTCTCGTAAATCGGTAGAACGTAGTACTTGGTACGTACGTGATTCGGATACTCCGACGACCGTATTTACTGCCAGATTATCCGGAGATCTCATGGGTCGCTTCCCGATAATCCACCGATGACGCACAACTCGCACTCTTGAATAATCTGGGATTATAATAGAAGAGAGAGAAAATTAATCTAGGATTAATTACAGAGATATTTTATCCGGGATAAAATATCGTCTAGAGAGAGATAACGATTAATTCGGAATTAATCGATGAATTAATATATTCGATATATTAAATGAAATTAGATTTCGACGCGGAATTAAAATTAGATTTTAATTCGGGCAAACGAGTTAATTTAGAATTAATTCGTTAGCGACGTAAATAATAATTTCGCCAGGCGCAATTATTTATTTAAATTCGATTGAATTAACGTCGCGACGTAAGCTCGGTATTTCGGAAATATCGAACCTGAACGCGTGAGTGCACGTGGGCCCACTTTCATTTGGAAACGTGTGGGGCCCACATGACACATGTCATTCTAATGCATTGCATGTAGATAGTGTATATTGCACTCAATGTCATTGCATGGAAATTGAGTGTTTGACACTCTAAGCCATTGCATGTTTTGTGTCATAATTTTATTATTAATTTAATAAATATTATGGCATAAATATAAATTGATTTTTGGTAAATCAATTAACTTAATACAACACATTTTTCTCTCTCAAAATGCTCTCTTCTCTCACGCCCAAATGGGGCAAACTGCTCACTGTTTTTATCACAAAAACCGTGAATAATAGGGAAGCAAGAGTGGATTTTCATGGTGAAAATTCAAGTGCTAGCACACTTACAAGTCTTGCGAAGGTGGTAGGGAGGTTCGACCATGAGACGGGATCCATCCGACGTAGCTAGGAGCTCCGTTTCTCACCAATTTTCTGTTGCAGTGGTGAGATCAAGGCAGTGCGTTTTTGGCTTGAATCGTCTCCAATCGACATAACCGATCAATGTGAGTATTCCGCTACCTCCGTTGATGTGTTCACACATTATTTCATGTCTTGTTTGATCTTGGGACCTTAGAATAAACCAACAATGGCATCAAGAGCTAATGTTGCAAGCATGAAATTTGTAGGGCTTAAAATTTGGGTAAATGTTTGTTAAGCATGATTTGAATAAATTGATTGTTTGAGTATGCTTATAACATGTTTAAATTCATTTTGTTGGACCAATTTGTTGAAAATTGATTTGGAATAATTTTCCCCAAAATATCATGTGGCCGAATATGATGATCATTTTGGAATTCTTGGAATATTTGTTTTTGATTCATTTGATGAGTTGAAATCATTTAGGATAATGTTAATTTAAAACTAATTGGATTGGATTTTGAATTGAACATAAAATCCCCAAATTATCACCTTGGCCGAATGGAATTATGCCCTAATGTCTTGGTTAATTTTGATTTTTGAACATTGGATGTTGGAAATCAATTGGATGATGATTTGATGTCGATTGTAGGTTCGATGGATCGGAACCAAATCGGACACAAAATCCCTCCTTGGCCGAGAGCATTGAAGCATGTTTATGGGTTTGATTTTTCATTATGTGTGTTTGACATGTGATAATGAATTGAATATGATTAATTGGACTAATTTAGTGTTTTGGAAATGTTGATTTAGTTGATTAATCACATAATGCACTTTAGGTAATTAAATTGCGTAATTGGATTAGTGTTAATTTAATTTATTTAGCTTGAATTGGATTTGGCTTGAATTGTTGTAATTGGGCCTTTGGGCTTGATTTATCAGTTTGGTTTAGGCCAAGTGGATTGGATCCAATTGGGCCCAAAACCTTAACCATAAAGCCCAATTGCGACTAATGAACCTTTAATGTTTAATTGGGCCTAATGGGCCGAAATTGATTTCTAAGCTTTTAGGTGGTGATTCCACTATTGGGCTTTGGTTGCCGAAGCCCATGCCTAAAGAAATTAATGAAGCCCATTAGACTTAAATTAAATTGACGTTGGACGTTAATCGGACTTTGAGTCCCGACGCGATTGAATTTGGAATTTAAATCGTAAAAGGTTTATTAATATAAAGTGCAATATTTAATTTGGAATTGAATAGTGAATTAGTATTAAATACATGTTAAATTGGATTTAATTATGTAGTTTAATTTAATTCATGAATTCGTACTTGAGTACTTATTCGCAAAAACGAGTTTGACTCGAACAAAATCAAATCGTTGTTTACATTGGATGATCACTTAATTATCAGATTAATTAATTTGATTAGATGATTGATAGCATGATTATGTGTGTGAATACATGGTTTGGTTGAATGAATAATGTATATCGGATTGGATATTAGTCGGGTGGGCAATTTGGAAATTGTTGTAATAAATTCGATTTATTAAATTGGACCTGCGTGTCCAGCCTTATCACCTTCTTTCTCTTGTATTCTCTTCTCACCTTTCCCCTCTATGTATATGAGGTTTCTTTAGAAGTGTAGTGTAACGGGTAGAGAAGTAGTAGTACAGTGCTAGCTTGAGTGAGAAAGAGAGAGATTTGATCTAGGATCAATGTGTTAAGTATCCATCCGCATATCATTATTATTTTATTTCATACTCGCTTTATTATGTATTTAGAATGCATGTTTAAGGGTTGATGATGATGAGACCTTAACAAAGATAATTAAATTGGTAGCCAATTTGCACGCGAAAATCCCTCAATCTATATTAAGCAAATATCCTTCCATTGAATGATTCTTGTTCAAGATCCGAAGTTGGCATTGGTTTGTTTCTGACCAAAGTCAAGACCTTTGTCAATCAAGGATGTACTTGAATCATGAGAGTTTTGTTGCATATCGGTGTCTTGTCCAAACGTGATTTTATTGGCCAAAGTCAGATCACTTTTTGTCCAATGACATTGATTACGAAACTTTCCTCGTCAATGGGTCCCGCTTAACTGGAATCATTAGGTTTGTGTTTGGCCAAAGCCAAGGCCTAAATGATTCAGAGGATAGGGTTAGGAAAATGTAATGGTTACATTGACATTATACATATGTTTCGGACTTGGATGTCCACCTAACCGGATCTAGGAATTGGATGAGATCCAATTGATCTGAGATCTACCTAGTTAAATAGCATACAGCTTTTATTGGCCAAGTCAGGGTTGTTGTGTTATTTAATAGGATCCTAGCCCACTAGGAAACGCGGTTTCCCGAGTACTCCACAGAGGGTTAGAGGCTCGACGAAAAATAGTGGGAGGCAAGTATTGAATTTGCAACATTCGTTCGAATACTCGCTAAACACGCTCATTTATATTTTACTCGTCATATTAATCAAAAGTATTAGTCGGACTAATATTTTATGTTGTTTTAAAAATATATATAGTTGGACTATATACAAAATCATTCAATATATAGTTGATTTTGTAATTGGATTATAGTAATCAATATAATTGAATAAATGATAGTTGATTTTATAATGGGATTATAGTAATCAATATTAAAATATTATTGGACTATATACAAATATTCAATATATAGTTGATTTTGTAATGGATTTATAGTAATCAATATAATTGAATTAAATGATAGTTGATTTTATAATGGGATTATAGTAATCAATATTAAAATTATAGTTGATTAAATAATTGGATTATGTAATCATTATAATAAATAGTACCTTAATCATTTGATTAAATAGTTGGACTATTAAAATCAAGTAAAGAATTGAAAAGGTTGAATATTTAAAATATATAATCCTTGGATTAAATGTTTTAAATGATTTAATTTTCAATTGGGAATTAATAATAGGTTAATTTATTTGATAAAATAACTTATTAAGACTAAGCCCATAATTAAGCAAATAGTAGAGCATAAAGTCTTTGGAAGATTTATGTGATGATGACTTTAGTGCTTAATTAATATACTTATAATAAATCTATCTTTAGATTTAAAAGTATTAAAATTGCAATTAATAATTCTTGGAGAATTAATTGACTATTCTAGTGGAGAAAAGTCAAAGTTTGCAATTGGGCATGTAGCACAAGGTGCACATCGTTTCGATATTCCAAACCCAAGGCTTGGCCAAAGGTTTGTGAAATATTGAAAGGATAATTGACATATCCCAAAGTGACTACCATTGGATTTGGAAGAGACACGAAGGAATAAAGAGAAGGGCGAGGCTCTAACTTTAAAAATATTGTCAAAGTTATGTTCACAACTAGTATTAAAATTAGATTTTAAATACTTAGTGTGGTACATAAATATATGTATTGACGTTCAGAATCCGCTGTGAGCTGGATACTGGCTTCAAGCCGAGATTTCTCTGCGAATCGGAAACGGGACGAAAGTCGCTGTTTCGACCGTAGATACCTAAGTTTAGGAACTACCCTTTGGGTATGTACTTAAATTAGGAAATGTATATGTAACTAGTTTAACTAGAGACATTATCTCTATATCAGTGTTTAATCCATTGCGGATAAAACCTTTATATTCTAGAACACTAAAGTGTTTCAATATATAAAGATGATACTGAGATAAATACATTGGATGTAAATAAAGAATTTATATTTTGAATATAAATAAAATCTCAAACATATAAAATGACAAATAAATAGCTCAAATTGATTTGATCAATAGAGACTTATTTGTGGCATTGTTGTCTAGGACACAATTAAAGAAGACTCGTATATCCACACTTTAGAAGAGTGGGTACTAGGACTGATTTGACTATTCAAATAAGGTCTACGAATCTAGTTTATTAGGTTAAATACCTAAAATACTATTTACTTGGTAATAGTAAAAGGGCCACCGATCTGTTAGCCCTATTCATGGTGAAGTAAGTGGGCCCATATCTAGCTAGGCTAGATGTTAACATGAATATTTCGTGACCTTAACGGATGCAGCATCACGTTGTGGTTATGTGTTTCTTTTGAAGAACACAAATCGGAAACTTTTATAGTTTCGACACGAAGTAGAAAAACAGATCGGCTATAGTATTATTCCGCCACGGTAATACCGTAATGGAAAATACTTAAGCAGTAAGTTTCATACATACATGAAAGAGTATGGTATTCTTTCAGATGAGGACTCCTCTCGAGACACGTCAGTTAGACGGTGTGTCTGAACTAAAACTGAATTTTGTTGGACATGATAAGGTTTATCACGAGTCGCTCAGAGCTACTATTACCTTCTACAGGATATGTATTAACAGTGCAAAACTTATTTAGAATAAGGTTCCATATAAATCTGTTTGACATATATCATATAGGATATGAACAGGAAAGAAACGAGGTTTCTCATTCCTGATAATTTGGGTATGCCAGGCATAGCGTTTGGATGATACCAAACTAAGGACCCGAATTGGATAAGTGCCAATATAGGTTATCCTAAGGGAAACCTTAATATAGTATCTTTAAATCCCACATGAGAACAATGTAATTGTTGCTCACCATGCGGTTTTCCTGAGAGGAATACCGATATGCAGTGGTCAGTGGGAGGATAGTGATACTCGATGAAAATCGGAGTGATACTGTTCAGGCACGAAGTCCGTAATGGAACACAAATAGTTCATCTATGATGAAACTATACCATTAATCTTCAAATACACAAGAACTCGTAGATCGGATAGAGTCAGAAAATAAACCTAGGGTATGGGTTTCTGATCTAACCTCAAAAGATGTCAATCTTATGGAGGTGTACCATCCGACTACGTTTATGAGGAAGTGATACGAGGTATCGACTCCCTGTTATGGCAAAGTGCCATGAATCCGAAATGGATTCCATGTATAACAACTATTTTGGATACTAGTTGTTGTACCACAAGGCATTGTGCCTATGGTACATTAAACGTCTTCAAGGAAGACATACATGGAAGGCAACATACCAACGTACAAAGCTAGGCTTTTGACGAAAAGGTATCGTTATCAACATGTGTTAATAACGGTTCAACCTTTTACCTGTTGCCATGGTAAATCCATTTTGAAGATGCTTATTGATAACTGTATATTTCATTTATGAAATATGTCAGTTATAAATCAAAATCGCTTTCCTGAAAAGGAAACCTTTTGGAGGATGTTTACAACATCCTGACGATTTTGTATAACCGACAAACAAGGTTTGCGGGTTATTCGATCCATGTTTGGATCAATGCAAGCATAAGGTTCTTGGAAAACTCGTTTTGAAATAATCATAATGGTTTATGATTTGACTCAAAACGAAATAATTCTTGTGTATATAAGGAGGTTAGTGGGAGAGCGCACTGACAGTGAAATTCCCATAAAGCTATTGTTGAAAGCTTGGCTTTCAATAGAAATTCTCCGTAGAATTCTGGGGAGTAACAACCTTTATTCAAGGAATAAAGATCTACTGGGATAGATTTGGAGTTGTTAACACTCTCTGGGAAATTGTACATTTAAAATGTACTTGTATTGGTGTCTCATACGCTTCGAGCATATGGAGTCACAATCAGGTCAATCCAAGTGATAGTCACTGGATTGAAGTTAAGAACATCTGTTAGTATCTCTGAGAAACTAAAGATGCTATCTTTTACTATGGAGAAGGAGAACTTGAAGTGACTGGGATCACCACTGCAAGTTTCCAAACAATTAAATACTACGGTACTATAAAGTTTGAACACCGGGACAGTGAGCTGGAAATCTTCCAAGCAAGATAACTGTTGCCGAATAAACAACAAATGCGGATTATTGCTGCAGCTGAGGCAGCAATAGAAGCCATTTGGATCGATAATAAATCTAATTAGATTAGATATAGTTCTGTTAGCAGCTGAGCTAGGCGTCAGCACAGGCTAAGGAATTAAAGGTCTCATCGACGATCCAGATATATACTTCTATATCATCTGATTCGTTCGGATCATACATCGTGGCGATGTGATGATCGTATAAATCGCGTCAAACGATAATCAAACAAATCCGCTGACGAAACCTTTCCTCAGCAATTTGAGCGAACCTTACATAGTTCGGGTGTTAGACACTCGAGTGACTGGCTATGTGCCAAGTGGGAGATTGTTGGATAATATGACCCATAGCGTCACTATTTGCACAGATCATTGTGTTGTTGTAGCAAATTAACTATGTAACAAGGAAATTGCACTCTCGTCATTTGTGATTAGATCACCATAGATATATAAATGAAGAGAGGTCCCTATGATTAGTTCTGGATTGAGATGATATGAGACAGTATCAGTCCACGAAGGATTAATCATTAAATATCCCTAGCCGTAGTATTATCGAGACTGGACATCGATAATGCGGAATAGGCTAGTATTGCACTTGTGCGCGTTGTGAGGGCACAACGGCATAGTTCTCATATATATAAGTATTGGATACTTGTGCAAGTGCGATAGGAGGTCGTGTTTCACCGATGGTACGGGAAACAGCTTCGCTCTGGATAGACCCTCGGAATCCCATTGGTATTATGACTAGGTGTATGGGAGGCCGAAATCAAGGTAGGTGTGTATAGTCTTAACCTGAGACTTACATCGCTAATACTTACGACAATCGGTAAACTTTGGTTTTGGTGGTGGGGGATCTTAACTGGTTCTGTGTTCACCTCTTCTGGGTTTATCAGAGAATCGTAGTGCATTGGATGTGATGTCAAGACGGAAGTGTCACTCCAGTCATAATGGAGATGATGTCACGCAGGATACGGTATTAGTGCTCTTAGTGATGCGCATCCAATCGTGATATTATGACCAGGTCATGAATATCCGATTATAGAGACTAGTTACCAGACATCCGATATGTGTTTCGGATGGGGCAGACACTTATCCAGCCCCAGCCCTAACACGTGACTATCCGATACTGGGCCAATATGCACAATACAATTGTATACTACGCTTGATACAGATCTTAATATTCTTTGAATATATATGATGAATATGTCGGAGAACTTGGGAAGACTTGGTGCTTTGCTAGGAGTCGACCTTGTCTCGTAAATCGGTAGAACGTAGTACTTGGTACGTACGTGATTCGGATACTCCGACGACCGTATTTACTGCCAGATTATCCGGAGATCTCATGGGTCGCTTCCCGATAATCCACCGATGACGCACAACTCGCACTCTTGAATAATCTGGGATTATAATAGAAGAGAGAGAAAATTAATCTAGGATTATTACGGAGATATTTTATCCGGGATAAAATATCGTCTAGGAGAGATAACGATTAATTCGGAATTAATCGATGAATTATATATTCGATATATTAAATGAAATTAGATTTCGACGCAGAATTAAAATTAGATTTTAATTCGGGCAAACGAGTTAATTTAGAATTAATCGTTAGCGACGTAAATAATAATTTCGCCAGGCGCAATTATTTATTTAAATTCGATTGAATTAACGTCGCGACGTAAGCTCGGTATTTCGGAAATATCGAACCCGAACGCGTGAGTGCACGGGGCCCACTTTCATTTGGAAACGTGTGGGGCCCACCTGACACATGTCATTCTAATGCATTGCATGTAGATAGTGTACATTGCACTCAATGTCATTGCATGGAAATTGAGTGTTTGACACTCTAAGCCATTGCATGTTTTGTGTCATAATTTTATTATTAATTTAATAAATATTATGGCATAAAATAAAATTGATTTTTGGTAAATCATTTAACTTAATACAACAATTTTCTCTCTCAAAATGCTCTCTTCTCTCACGCCCAAATGGGGCAAACTGCTCACTGTTTTATCACAAAAACCGTGAATAATAGGGAAGCAAGAGTGGATTTTCATGGTGAAAATTCAAGTGCTAGCACACTTACAAGTCTTGCGAAGGTGGTAGGGAGGTTCGACCATGAGACGGGATCCATCCGACGTAGCTAGGAGCTCCGTTTCTTCACTCAATTTTCTGTTGCAGTGGTGAGATCAAGGCAGTGCGTTTTTGGGCTTGAATCGTCTCCAAATCGACATAACCGATCAATGTGAGTATTCCGCTGCCTCCGTTGATGTGTTCACACATTATTTCATGTCTTGTTTGATCTTGGGACCTTAGAATAAAGGTTAGACCTGAGGGTATTTCCCATATTCGTTTTTTTTTTTATTATTATTTATTGAATATTGTTCGCATGATTGTTATGTTAAAATGCATGTTGTGGCCTTGAGTAGATAAATATGCATGTATTATGAAATATGTATGTTGTGGCCTTGGAATAAAATGAAAGATGTGTCAACTCTCGCGGTATATCGGAGGAAACCCGGACATAAATTTCATAGCCGATTCCAAATGGACGGTAGTATGATCTGTACTCGGGATACAACTCCACGTACCGCTTGAGTAAACGGCACCTTCTTTTGTTTTATATGCTTTGATTTATTTATTTTTCGTCATTTGAATTCCGCATGTTACTTTTGTATGCATGACGCGATCGAGTGCATGGGCTTAGTAAGTCAGATTAAATGTCCCCTTTTGGAGGGGTAAAAATCCTTTACCACGATGCTTTGCCGCGCCGGTTGATGTGTGTTCGGTTGAATGTAAGATATGTTCAATCGGGCATACTATGTTTGATATTATTGTCTTTATTCTTTGTATGCATGACGCGATCGAGTGCATGGGCTTAGTAAGTCGGATTAAAGGTCCCCTATTTGGAAGGGTTAAAATCCTTTGCCACGATGCTTTGCCGCGCCGGTTGATGTGTGTTCTGTTGAATGTAAGATATGTTCAATCGGGCATACTAAGTTTGATATTATTGTCTTTATTCTTTGTATGCATGACGCGATCGAGTGCATGGGCTTAGTAAGTCGGATTAAAGGTCCCCTATTTGGAGGGGTTAAAATCTTTTACCACAATGATTTGCGCGCCGGTTGTGTTATTTCGGTTGGATGTGAGATGAGTTCAATCGGATATGTGAGGTCCCACACTGTGGATTTGTTTGTCTATGAATGTGTTGCATGCATCAGGTCTGGTTCCGTTCGAACGCCACACGAACGAGAATCTTCTGTTTACCGTTCGAACGCATTCTCAAACGTTACGCGAACGCGCACGCATTTTCTTAGTTCCATCATGCATCAGGTCTGGTTCCGTTTGAACGCGTTCTCGAACGCTATACGAACGCGAACCTTCTGTTACCGTTCGAACGCGTTATCAAACGCTACGCGAATGTGCACGCATCTTCTTAGTGTTTCATGCATCAGGTCTGGCTCCGTTCGAACGCGTTCTCGAATGCGCACCCACTGAACTGAGTTATTTTTATCAAATTTCGTACATAATGTCCCTAGTAGCTATCCTTCGTATGATGAACCTGATTGTTTCTATGCATTATGCAAGATTGTGTAGGTGTCGTTCATCTGTATTCCCCACATGTATGAGTGTAATGCGTAAATTAACTTGTATGCTTGTCGTATGTTAATCCTTATGTATGCAAATTGAGACATAGATTACATGCAAATTGGCTGTATGCAAATTCGGATATGTGTTACATGTAAATTTAGATGAACTTGTTGATGTATGCATGTGAACTTAGAAGCATGACACTCTTGGAAATAAGTGTTACTTAAGCTTGATTAAATTATTACACAAATCCTTTCATTACAAGTGACATAAGTAAGGGACCGTTCCGAACCCAACGATTTGAGGTATTCCCTTGCGAGGGGTGAGTGCGGCCTTAAATCTCATTTTCTCGGTTCACACCTGGTGGCGACTCCATTATTCTCCGGTTTAGTCCCCCGTGGCTACTCCGTACTCCCGACAGGCTGCGAGCCTAGAACAGCATGCGTCACCCAGTTTCTGTGTCCCACACCAATATCTATTGTATCTAATACCCATCGAATCCACAAGATTATCAAATAACTTTGGAGGTATGGCCTTCGTGAGCGGGTCTGCTAAATTATCTTCACTGGGAACTTTGCACACAATAATGTCACCTCGCGACACAATCTCTCGAATGATATGGTATTTTCGTTCCACATGCTTCGATTTTTTTATGCGCCCTCGATTCTTTTGCTTGGCAGTGGCACCAGTATTATCACAGTATAACGAAATCGGATTTTCGATACTCGGGACAACTCCAAGTTCTATGATAAACTTTTTAAGCCCAAACAGCTTCTTTGCAGCTTCAGAAGCAGCAATATATTCCGCCTCTGGTGTGGCTGGAATTAGCTGTAGACCCATATTTAGAACTATTCAACAAACTGCACCTTCGTTAAGGATAAATACGAATCCTAATGTAGACTTTCTATCATCGGGATCCGATTGGAAATCAGAATCCGTATACCCATTAACCTACCGTTCATTTCCTCCATAAATAATAAATTTATCCTAGTACCTTTAAGATACTTCAGGATATGTTTAACGGCCATCCAATGGTCATTTCTTGGATTGGACTGATATCTGTTGGTTACACTAACTGCGTAGCTAATATTAGGCCTCGTACATAACATAGCATACATTATGCTACCCCAAACTTGAAGCATAGGCTGATTAGACATTCTAATCTTCTCATCTTCTGTTTACGGACACATCTTCTTCGTAAGATGAATGCCATGTCTGAACAATATATTTATTGTCTTATAGTTGAAAAAATTGCATCGTTCTAAGATCTTATCTATGTACGTCGATTAGGATAACCCAATAAGTTTCCTTTCTCTATCCATAAAGAGCTTTATACCCAAGATATAAGAAGCTTTACCCAGGTCTTTCATGGAGAAATTCTTACAGAGGTAAGCTTTGACACCTTGCATCATTCCTATATCATTCCCAATGATTAGGATGTCATCAACATAGAGAACTAAAAATACTATCATACTCTCACTGGCCTTCTAGTACACACAAGATTCTTCCGTATTTTTAGAAAACCAGACAATCTAATAATCTCATCGAATCAAAGATTCCATCTTCGTGAAGCTTGCTTAAGTCCATAAATGGACTTCTTAAGCTTACAAACCATGTCTGAGGTTTCGCTGGATACAAAACCCTCCGGCTGTTCCATATAGATTTCTTCATAAAAAAAAACCTATTTAGAAAAGCTGTTTTGACATCCATTTTGCCAAATCTCATAATCATGGTAAGCAGCAATAGATAATAAAATCCTTATAGACTTTAGCATCGTAACTGGCGAAAAAGTTTCATCATAGTCGACACCCAGGTCGTTGCGTGTAACCTTTAGCTACCAGTCTGGCCTTAAAGGTTTCAACCTTTCCGTCAGGCCCACACTTCCTTTTGTAAACCCATTTACTACTAATCGGAACAATTCCTTCAGGAATCGAAACCAAGTCCCAAACTTGATTCTGATGCATAGAGTCTAACTCTGATTTCATGGCCTCTTGCCATTTCGCGAATCGATGTCCAACATCGCTTCTCTATAGGTATAAGGGTCAGTCTCTTCGACTAAGAGAACATCCAGACTCTATTCTTATATCAAATACAAGCGTTTAGGAGGTCTAGACGCCCTTTGGGACCTACGGAGTGTGTGTGTTGAAGGCTCTTCATCTATTTGAACTTCAGGTTCCTCCATGGTTCGTTGGTCCAGGTTGTACTTAATCAAGTTCAACTTGTATATGATAACCTCCTTCAGATAAAAATTATACCTCTAGAAATTTTACAAAGTGAGCTATGAACACATTTCGATGCTTGGTATTATAGAAACAAATATCCTTTCGTATTTGAAGGATCCCAACAAAAATAAACTTTTGCCCTCGAGGCGAAAGCTTATCTGGTTAATCATCCTGAAATAGACAGGACAGCCCCAAATCTTAACATAATTAAGATTCGGTTTCCTACCAGTCCATATCTCAAACGAAGTTGTAGGAACAGCCTTGGAAGGAATCTTGTTCAAAGATGAGCAACAGTTAAAAGAGCATATCCCCATAAGTAATAGGGCAAATCTGTGAAACTCAACATCGATCGAACCATATCTAATAAAGTCGATTTCTCCTTTCGGACACTCCATTGTGTTGTGGAGTACCCGGAGGAGTATATTGAGCGAGAATCCCATTCTCTTTTAAATAATCGGTGAACTCACCACTCATATATTCCGCCTCGATCAAATCGAAGACATTTTAATATATTTACCAGTCTGTTTTTCTACTTCATTTCGGAATTCTTTGAACTTTTCAAAGCTTTTCGATTTCCGTTTCATCAAATAAACATAACCATACCGTGACAGATCATCGATAAAGGTAACGAAGTAGGAAAAACCAATGTGAGTAGTGTGACTCAGGGGACCACATATATCAGAATGTATTAGTTCCAATAAGTCAGTGGCTCGGTGTCTCACACAGAAAAGGGGCTTGGCATCTTATTTACCCTGATTACAAGAATCACAAGTTGGATAAGGTTCAATGGTGAGATCATATATCAAACCATTCCTAACCAACTGGG
>SKCR01003697.1:0-26856 GCA_019454045.1 Zanthoxylum bungeanum
ACGGCTCAAGATGACATGAATAAGAATAGTTTGCTTTCATGGTCACTGGTGCTTCTTCTTCTGGACCTTCTCAGGCTTCTCAAAATCCAGCAGGGAAGAAGAAACAGAAAAAGAAGAAGAAAGTTAAAGGTAAAGCTCCAAAGGTTACTTCCGTAGGGGTTTCTAAGCCAAAGGTGAAGATAGATGTTGCAAAAGGAAAATGTTTCTACTGCGACATGCTTGGACACTGGAAACGTAACTTTCCGAAATATTTAGCCTCTTTGAAGAAAGCTCCCTCAGGTATTTGCTTTCCTATTATTGACATTACACTTGCTTTTGATTCTAGTTCGACTTGGGTGTTAGACACTGCTTGTCCTTCTCATATCTGCAATTTGTTGTAGGATCTGAGGGAAACTAGAAGATTGAAGCTGGGAGAGATCCAGCTGTGAGTGGGGAATGAAGATTCTCTACAAGTTGAAGCAGTAGAAATTTTTTTTTTTGAAACTCTCTGATGAATGTAATATTAAACTTAATAACTGTTATTTTATGTCGACTATGATACGGAAAATCATCTCACTTCCTGTACTTGACAGCGAAGGATTTCATGTAAATATTAAAGATGGTCTTTTGAATTATATGATAATATGAATGTTTTGCTTGTTTTATGTCCCATGGTTGATGGTCATTACATTCTTACCAAAAATCGTGATGTCTTTAATATAGAAAAAACTAAAAGGAAAATATCGGGTGATTAAATAACACAGAACTTTGGCATATGACATTAGGTCATATAGGCATAAAAGACCTAACCAAACTAGTTAAAGATGGTTGTGATATCGGATCTAACCATAGAACCTTTACCAGTTTGTGAATATTGTATTCAAGGTAAAATGACTAAATCCTCATTTAGTGGTGTTGGACACCGTGCTAATGATTTATTGGAACTTGTACATTCTGATGTATGTGGTCCTATAAATCATGCTGTCATGGGTGGGTTTCATTAATTTGTAACTTTTATCGATGATTTGTCACGATATGGTTATGTGTTTCTTATGAAACACAAATCAGAAACTTTTGAAAAGTTCGAAGAATACCGATTTGAAGTAGAAAACAAACTGGAAAACTCTTGAAATGCCTTCGATCAGATCGGGGCGGTGGGTACATGAGCAGTGAGTTCGTGAGTTATTTAAAAGAGAATGGGATTCTCGCTCAGTATGCTCCTCCAGGCACTCCTCAACACAATGGTGTTTCAGAGAGGAGGAATCGAACTTTATTAGATATGGTTCGATCGATGATGAGTTTTACTGATCTACCAATATACTTGTAGGGCCATGCTCTAGACAGTGCTGCTCATCTTCTGAAAAAAGTTCCATTGAAAGTTGTTCCGACCACTCCGTATGAGTTATGGACAGGAAAGAAATCGAGTCTTAAGTATGTTAAGATTTGGGGTTGTCCTGCCTATGTATGAGTTGCACAGCGGGATAAACTTACACCTAGAGGGTACAAGTATCGATTCATTGAATATCTGAAAATTCCATGGGGTATCAGTTCTATGATCCTGAGAACCGAAATGTGTTCGTTGCTCGAAATGCAAGTTTCTTAGAAACACAATTTGTGTTAGAAAGTGCAGATCATAGAATGATTGATTTAGATGAAGTCAATCAAAGTAACATTGAATCGACGATATGACCAGAAGTTCAAGAAGATGAGATACCTTTGACACAACCACCTCGTAGTAGGTCACAAAGGATATCGAGACCTCATGTCAGGTACATGACATCATCTGATGATACGCTCGATGTTTTCTTAATTGAAGAAAAAGATCATTTAACCTACAGAGAGGCGATGTTAGACATCGATACAGAAAAATGGCTGGAAGCTATGAAATCTGAGATTGCCTCAATGCATGATAATCAAGTCTGGGACTTGGTTCCGCTTCCCGATGGAATTTTTCCTATCGGTTGTAAATGGGTTTACTAGAGGAAGCGGGGGCCTGATGGAAAGGTTGAAACCTTTAAGACCCGACTAGTAGCAAAAGGATATACTCAGAAATCAGTATTGATTATGAGGAAACATTTTCTCCTGTAACCATGCTTAAGTCAATCAGGATTTTATTAGCTATTTCCGCACACTATGATTATGAAATTTGGCAGATGGATGTGAAAACGGCTTTTCTGAATGGAAATCTTGAGAAAGGTATACATATGGAACAACCCGTGGGATTCGCATTCGCCAAAAATCCTAATCTGGTATGTAAGCTTAAAAGTCTATTTATGGACTTAAACAAGCTTCCCGTAGTTGGAATCTTCATTTTGAGGATGTGATCAGATCGTCTGGTTTCATTAAAAATGAAGAGGAATCATGTGTCTATAAAAAGGTTAGTGGGAGCATGATAGTCTTCGTAGTGCTTTATGTTGATGATATACTTATTATCTGAAACGATATAGGTATGTTACAATCTATCAAAGCCTATCTCAGTAGTAAGAATTTATCCATGAAGGATTTGGGAGAGGCCTCTTATATACTAGGTATAAAGCTTTATAGAGATAGAGCGAGGAGGTTGATAAGACTCTTCCAGTCCAAGTACATTGATTTGATCTTAGAAAGGTATAACTTTGTTGACTGTAAGACAGTCAATGTGCCTTTCAAACATGGTATTCATCTGTCTAAGAAAATGTGTCCTAAGACAGACGATGAAAGGGCTAAAATGCTTAGCCAGCCTTATGCTTCCACTGTTGGTAGCATAATGTATGCCATGTTATGTACTAGACCTTATATCAGCATGGCTATAAGTGTTACAAGCTGTTATCAGTCTGATCCAGGTCAGGACCATTGGATGGCTGTGAAACATATTCTGAAATACCGTAAGGGTATAAAGGATAAGTTTCTCATTTATGGAGAAAATGACTTACAGTTGAGAGGTTACACGGATTCAGATTTTCAATCTAATCCAGATGATAGAAAGTCTACATCTGGGTTTGTGTTTTCTCTCAATGGCGGTGCCATTAGTTGGCACCAAACAGGGTTCCACTGCTGATTCCACCACCGAGGCAGAATACATTGTTGCTTCAAAAGCCGCAAAGGAAGTTGTCTGGATCAAAAAATTTATTGCGGAGCTTGGAGTAGTCTCATCTATAGTAGATCCTATTCATTTATTCTGTGACAACTATGGTGCGATAGCTCAAGCCAAGAAACCTCGCGCTCATCAGAAATCTAAGGTGATGTTGGCTAGAGGTGATGTTGTAGTTTGTAAAGTACGAACTGAAGAAAATGTAGCGGATCCACTGACTAAAGCCTTAACTCCCAAGGTGTTTGAGAAATATGTGGAGTCCATAGGTATTAGATACCATCGTGAATGACACTAGATCAAATGGGAGTGTTGGAAATGGTGTTCGAGCACAATCACTTTTTGTATGACTATTTGATATTTATGCAATATAATATTTATTTATCATGGTTATTTATTTATTAATATGGTAAAACTCTTACTTTTATTTATATATTGTAAATCTAAGAGTTAGATTACTCTAAGAGTTAGAGATTTCAAGTTTCACTCAGAACCTTATATGAATTTAGTAAAGACTCGAGAGTTACGACATATGGTGATATAGTTACAAGAGTTGCAAATGGTGTTGAGAAATATCACGCATTCTCTCAAATATAAATTATTCCTGGTCTAGATATATTGACATGGTCAGTCATTATATTGGTAAGACTAGTGCATTGTATATATATGTAATAGACATATGGTTTGTCTCAACAGACTATGAGCTTAGTGGAAGTTCGTATAGAAATACGAATATTCATTAATGGAATGAATATTGAATAAACTCATAAAAGATGACTAATAGATATTCAATAAAACTGTCAATAGTTGTATTTTCGAGTTGAGTTGTTATTGTGGTCATTTGACTTGAGACACCAAGGTGGTCTTGTGAGTGATCATCTATGCCTGATACCATGCATGTCAGAGACCTTTCATGGTCTGGCCTCTAGATGACTGTTAGGTATAGACCGATGCACACGAAGATCGGTGTGTGTTAAGATGAGGATTCGTCAGTACATATGGTTGGATTATGTTTTCAGAAAATTTTCAGAGTATATTCCTGAAATCTTTTGGCCGAATGTTCGTTAAAGAAATTATTTCTTTAACATTATAAATAATATTCAAAAAGAGTTTTACTATATTATTTATTAATGGAATATAATTGTGAAAAGTTATTTTATCTTAGGTAGATAAGGTTTTGACAGTATAACTATAACCTTACTCAATTGGAAACGGTAATGGCGAAGGGATTATATATTAGCGTTTTAACCTCGACTTATATGGTTCGACGTGTCATGTTGTTTTGTCATGATTTGTAGGTGGACGGGCCTTCATGAAATATGTATACAAGTATATGAGATATATATGTATATATATATATATAAGTAACAACCGAACGTGAGCCTGGAGAGTTCCATTATATTGAGTTTACTCGTTGAGCAGTAGAGCGACCTTTCATCAAATGTTGACAAAGTATTTTTTGGGTTTTAGGATTAAATTGTTTAATCCGATAAATTATGAGATGAATTGAATTAATTAATTTTATATCAAGAGTTGATATAAGTTTATTGTATAATAAATGTAAATTTGATTTACATTAAATTAGTAATTAATTTGTGAATTAATTTAATTGTTAAATAATATACAAAATTAATTACTTAATTTATACAAATAAAGGTATTAATTAATTAAAGGTGCCTAAGTTAAAGCAATTGAACATTTTTGGTTAAAGTAACTAATTCATTCAATTTTAACTAAGTTGCTAAAGTTGGTGAGATTAATTAAAGTAACATTGGTTAAGTTGTTTTTTTGAAATAAGTGGTGTAGGAAAAAGATGCTCTTATACCATAGTTATATTATATACCATGGTTAATTAATTGTTTTAGTTTTGTTTTTCATTATTTTGATTAATAAAAACAAAATAAAAGCAAAAAGCAATTACTTCACTTTTTGACTTTTTCACAAGCCACTGCCATTTTTGAAACAAAATGAAAACAACTCTCTCTCCCAAAATGAAGCTACTGCCGAGAGCTTGAGAAGCTTTAAGGGGCTGGGTTTCTTCTTTTTGTTGATCAAAATTAAGCCAAAAAGCTAACCATAATTACCCAAAAACTTGTTTCAAGTCCACACAATTAATCTTTAAGACTTAGGGGTTGTTTTGTGTTCTTGAAACTTAGATTTTTCCCTAGGGTTTTAAGAGTTTAATTGGGGAAAATCTTGTTTCCATTATTGAGTGATCAAACCACATTTTGATCACCAAGATTTTTTCTTGGAGAAGCTTAATTTGGTGGAGAAAGAAAGAGTTCAAAGATTCAAAAGAGTTGGATGCAACCCTTCACAAATTGGCAAGGATTGAAAGCAATTGTTGGTAAATTTAATTTGTAAATTTATTGTTCAATTTGTTGATGATTATTGTTGAGAAAAATTGTTTTGGATTTGTTGGATTAATTGGAAGCATGTAAGTGAGGAATTAGAAGCATTTAAGTGTTAGAAATTAATATATAAATGATATGTTAATTTTGAATGCTTGGATTAATTTTTCAAGAGTTGGAAAAATATTTTGTATGCTTGAACTAATTTTTCAAGTGTTGGAAAATTAATTTTAGTATGTTTGGATTATTTTTAAGTGTGTTGAAAAATTTTAATTGGCTTATGGTAATTATTTTAATGCATGGAAAATGTTTTTAGTGCATTAGGAAAATTTTAAGTTGATCCCAAAAAGTTTTAAACCCATGGACTGCCGAAAGAAAAAAAATATTATTCACTCGGGATTTGATCTCAAGCGGGTTTCCACTGTGTTCGGCATTTCCGTTCCTCACACAACAAAGCATACACGATAAAATAATGGTATGCCTTCGCGAGGGGCGCCTGTCTTAGACACACCCCGTGGCTGAACGCCTCAATCGGTAATAGTCAAAGTTTACGACTAAATGGTGGGAATCCATCAATTAAAGTGGTTCAGCATGAGGAATTATTGCCTCAAGGTCCATAAGAGCAAGGCTAGTATAATGGTCCTCCTATTATGGGCCTTAGCCACCAACATGAGTGTCATTTGGTGGAACCGTCGTGTTAATTTAGTTTCAAGGTTATGCTGATACGACCTAGATACAAAAAGCCTTATCCTGATTGGATTGACATGGTCAACCCTTAGCTAGAGAACTATAAAATACATGACTTTTCCTTGTCTACTCAATCAGAGGACATTCTACTATGGAACATATAGGAAGATTCATTCTACAATGTGGTTAGGTATATGATTTTCACAAGTTAAGGCTATTGCATAGTTTCGTATCAAGAATGGCTTTCTATTGGCTTGTTTATTTGCCACCAAACTTAGTAGAAAAATAGTATCAAATGGAACAGTATTTCCACACTCAGTTTTACAAGACTGCGACAGAATTCACCTGGCCGATTTAGTAAACCTAAGGCATTAACCAAATGAATTGGCCGAAAACTTCATAGAAAAGTTCAAAACGGCCAGAAGTAGATGGTTCACTCCTTTGCAGGAAAATGAATTTGTGAAGATTGCTCAAAGTTGCCTAAGCTTTGATCTGAAAAGAAATTTTAGGATATATAGTTTCCGGACCTTTTCCAGCTTACCACCAACATAGTTATGTATAAACGACTATCAAGAGAAGAGGAACAAATGAAAAAGTTAGGTAAAGGAACTTACTATAATGATGTTAATTATGAGTTGAACGACATAGAGGTTAAAATGAATTCGACCGAACTGTGCATGTCCGGGAAATCCTACGTATGTAGGACTTTCCCTGAATCATAGATGAGAGTTGAAAGTGATAACTCGGCCAAAAAAAGTAAGAAAGCCATGACTTTCTCATTCATTGTGACCAAAGCAAAAGCTATATTTGACCAGTTATGTGAAGACAAACAAGTTAGTTTATGCGACCGGCATAAACTGCCAAACCCTGAACAAATCAAGGGAAAAAAATATTGTAAGTTGCATAATACGTGGTCTCACTTGACTAGCAATTTTCTTTGTTTCAAAATGTGTTACAAGATATCATTAGTCTTGACATATAACGTTTGAGAGCAAAAGAACAATGGTTGTGTATGGAAACCCCTTTTCGAAGCTAGTATAGATGAATATGATCAATCCAGATCTCATCAGTATAAGCCTGCAAAATTTCAAATTATTGCTAAACAAATAACAGGACGATCAGGGTCAAAAGATTTTTAGGCGATTAAGATACAACAAGAAATGAAACAATCAAGATGGTTTATGTGTGCGTTGTCAAGAAAACCTAAAATTGATGAAATAAACGGAATAGGCTTGTGAAACATGACCCCCCCTCTCAATAAGCCAGCAAAATTTGGCAGCCTAGCACATTAACATTGATGTTCTATAGACAACGCTCAAAATTCATCCATAGTGTCAGAACCTTCAGACCATAATTTCACAGGTCTAACATTTGGCTTTCTTATAATTAAAAAATAGGAGAACTATTAATACTTATGAGATTAAGAGGATACAGTTGAGAAGGTACCAGAGAAATTATAGTAGAATGGTGCATAGTGGTATAGGGCAGCCCGTCCTAAAGGCTAAAGCGAGTCAAATATCCTTACTGGTAGAACTAGTGAAAATAGCAATAAAGAAATGGGAATGAAAGTGGAAGACCCTACCAAAGAAACATAGATGGTGTTAGAGTGCAAAGAGCGGATGAGATGTGATCGCTGGAAGAAAGATGATGAGGAAGATGGGGAAAAGCCACCTTTCATTTTCCAATTCAGTGGCATGCCTCCAATCGTCACCAACCATTATCTATTGCCCGAAGAGTTTGGACAAAAGAAAAATAAAGCATAAGGCATGGAAATAGATATCTATAATATTGAATAACGAAAGCAGTTGTTTTCACTTCAGATAAAGTTGAGTAACCTCAAGAAGATGAGATGGCTGAAATTGAGGAAACTATGGAGTAGTAAGAATAGTGAATGAAGGCAACTATGGACCATTCAAAATGGTGAACGGAGGAGAAGATACCACCATCCTAGCACATAACAATGAATGGTATTCCATCGAATTCCTAACGAACCTAGTCACACGAATAAGGCTATATATAATGGCCTTTGAAGAGCCAGTAATTGGCCGAAAGCACTATAGAGAAACTAAGTGTTAAAGAATGGCCTAGTAAATCCCATACCAATTGGCCTTAGGGTACTAAGTGTTAAAACAACCATACGGAGTTAATTGCTCGAGTTAGAGAGGCTACGAAATCGAACTTATTTAGAATTTTTTTCAAACTCATGTTTTATCGTTTTACGGAAACAATCACTACTTACTGAGGTAAGATATATGATTACTAAGTAAAAACTTGATTAATATTATTATCGTCATTTTTTTAAATTAACTCAACCTCTATCGTTTTACACAATCAAGCTCTGCTTGTAGAGGCTAGATGTCCAGTTACTAAGTAAAAGGTTGGTGGTTTTTTTTTTAATAAAATCATAAATTCCACTCCCTTTAAGTGCTACCTCCAACAAACTATAGAACTTAATATTACAAAATTTTAACTTACAACCCATGATCATATGTTTTTGTGTATTTTAATAATACCTGTAAAATGAACATATGAATATCAAATTTAATTAATATTATGGAGAATTTATAAATTAAATTGTTTTTTTTTTAAAATAAGTGAATAAAAATAACTTGTTACAAATTATATTGAGAATCGTCTCAGGAGTGGAAACTCCTTACACTGCCATCTCTGAACAACAATTCCACTTGATTAGTCAAAAATTTATTATTGGTTTGTGTATTTTTTTCAAAAAAAGACACAAAAAATAACAAAAAATAATTTTAATTTTTTCACACAAAATAACAAAAAAAAAACATCATATATATTTTTTTAAAAACAACACAAAATAATATATTTTTTTACATAAACGAAAATTATCAAGTCAACTATCCCATTCCGCCCAACCAAATTGAGAAATTATCCCTAATATTTGAATAAGAAGAATTAGAGTTAGAAGACATCACCTAAAATACATCACTTCGTCAGTGTAGATTTGACAATTGAATCTACGAATATTTAAAAGAAAAAATTATAGATTAAGATTCAAGTATACTTTACGCTTCTTGACATGATCGTTATAGACTAGTTCAACTTGGAAAAAATGGGATTGATTTTTGGTTCATAAGTTAAGAGTGTTAGGGATATGCCCGATACCCAACTTGTGGATGGGCTATATGTACATGTATTTGTAATATTTTCATTAATTAATAAAATGACAATCTTTATTATACGTATCTTACATAACTTATATGAATCATCAAACACTGTAATAAAGCCCTTGGAGTAATAAGATGATGGCTTCCACGTCTTATGAGAATCATTACTCTTAAAAGTTCCTAGTCATAGTTTTGTGAATAATCTAGGCGTTCACAAATCTGAGAGACTAGCATGATGATATGATCCACCCTTAAGTGGGGTAGCCGATCTCATAGGCTACTAGCGGAGACCAGTCCACTTGGTGTATCACATGGATGCATGAGTTGCTCATGTCCATCGAACTGACCGTCGAAAGTTTTCATATGGAGTGTTTATCCCATGTGTTTGTGAGAACTTTCATGTATCGATTGTATTCCTTAGACTTGAGGTCTTTACAATCTTATGTGTGGATCAAATAACTTTGACATTCTCCTTCCCATGTTCAAAAGATCCGGTCATAAGGGTATGATTGGGTCATTTGTTGAAACACATGAAGTTTGTAAAGATACAAAAGAGAATCGCCACTCTCTCGGATAATATTTTCTTATAAGAGTAGTATTCCAGTTTGTGGATTGATATGTGTGATCAGTGCTTGAGACTGTGGCCGTAGCGGAAGAATCATATGAGATTCTTAGGTTAGCACGATTCATGAGACTATCAACATCATACATTTGACTATGTGGGTAGACATTTTCCATACCCTAGGTCAAACAGTGGGGATACAATGAGGCGAGCGAATGTATCATATGTAAATAGCATACAGAATGGGTATATATATCTTTCCTTCTCATTTGGGGTCATTGGCATGTTGCTAGATGTCAACTTGGTCATTGAAATCGAACGACCATCTGATCGAAGGATAATTTATGTTCGATTAAATTATCACGATTCATTTCATGTCCAACTTGAGGGGAACCCAAAAGGTCACACACAACAAAGTCGAAATCAATGGTTAACAGTGCACAGTACAAATTTAACTGCATATATGATTGTTGTAGGAATTGTTCATAAATGGTTCAATATGTTTAATTATTGAACATATCATTTATGAGGTTCCATAGTGGCTTAGGGATTGGTGAATGACGATAGGGGCACTTTGGGAATTGGAATAAATAAATAAATAAATAAAAAGGGGGGCGCAAATACGCCTCCTCCCCTTTTTATTATTATTTTATTTATTTATTTATTTTGAATTCCAATTCGGCCCAAACTCTTATTAGGGTTTTATAATCTCATTAAACCATTAAATTAAGATCCAATGACTAAGATTAAATTATCATTTATCCCACATCAGATTTTTAATTAATTTTGTTGTCTTTGGAGCACTATATAAACCTAAAGAATTCTTTACAAATTTTTACACCAAAACCTTTCATTTATTGGGTTTTATATAAGTGAGCAACTCTAAAGTTTAAAGAGTAAGCCACTGATTTTGAGGATCCCTAAGTCTAATTGACTAGAGGAACCTCGAGTTAAAAGTTTTGAGGTATTTGCCTAGGCTAGCACCAAGGGCAAAATACCAGTGCACTCAAAGGGTAGTCTTGCCGTTGAGTTTTGGCTTTGGTGTGTGCACCTTTGGAGGCCACACACTTGGGTGGCTCTTTGGAATGTGGAAGAGCTTGCTGAGTTCGAGAAAAGCTTGTTGATTGGAGGGAGGACTGGAGGAGTCTTCAGTTCAAGTAAGTTTTTTTCTTTCTTTATTTTAATTAGAGTTCTTATGATAGTTAGCATGTTTAGGTTTATATCTTTGCATGTTTTATGATTTTATATGCTTAGAATATATAGTAACATGTCTAGGCTTGTAGAATAATCAAAACAAATGGGTCTTGGGCAAAGGGATAGCGGCATCATAATTGTTTTTAATTTTCCATGCGCATCGCGGCCGCTTCCCAACAGTGGTATCAGCGCGCCGTTTTTGTTTTGATTAGTTCTCTCATTTGAACTCGAAATTGGGTGTGTAAAAGCTCGTTGGAAAGCTAACACCCTGAACTTAATTTTAGGCACAAGTTTTTCATGATTTGGTTAAGATTTGAATTTGAAATTGCATTTAAAGTTCATGCATCTGTAAAAAATGGTAGTAATGTGAATAAAATTATTTGAATAAAATAAAATGCAATATCATAATTAAATATTAATCAAAGTTATTTAATGCCTAAAATAATTCCAACATATTAAAACTCATATGCTTGATGATTCTATGTATGATTAGAATTGGCATGATTATTTTAGGGTGCAAGCATCTAGAGACTTTCTAAGGAAATAGAGAGTGTATTGCTTATCCATTAGCTAAGTAATTATTCTGTGATGAACTTGAGATTTATTTATTACCTTTAAGGCTAATAAATATAAATCACTTGTTTTATAATAAAAGATATTATAAAAGATACAAGTGGGGTGGGACCAAGGCGTTAATAAAACTTTCCAAACTAAAGTTAATTTAACCAAAGGTATTACTAGAGTTAGATAATGATTTGGTGTCTTCCTTCACTCACTACCTTTTTATAGCCAAAAGGAAAAAATGTGAAGACATCTAGATAATCATTTACTCAAAGCTTACCTTAAAGCATATTTAAAGTGTTGGACTAATTTGGAGGATCTATTGTTTATTCCTGTCACCAAGGCAATAAGAGCCTAAGAGGTAAGGGTATTTAAGAGAGTTCGCTCCACCCTCCCTCTGGGGAATTTTCAATGGAGGAATCCATTTGACAGTTATTCACTTAAACTTGCTAAAATCCTCAATAATAATTTAAGTCTAAAATTTGCCTCCCATTGTAAAGTATAGACCCAAAAGGCTTAAACCGTATTGGCAGGACTAGGCTTTACCAGACTGACCAATACCAATTTGTCCCTAAATCGTACTATTGACAATGGTTTGACTTTTCTGAGTCATAAGACGCAGCGACCCTTAGGCGTGGTCTTATAACTTAGTGGCAAAGATTGGGTGTCCACAAGGACTAGCATAAGCTATGGCATGTTTGATTGCCTAACCCAATTATCAAGGAATTGTGATTTATATCATAAATTGGTTGGGAACCTACCTAATTATCATATTTTATAACGACCGGCCTAGTTGAGTTATGAAATGATGATAATGGGATCCTTGCCCACAAGAAATCCATCATATTGGGGTTGATGCGATTTGCTTAAAATTTTAAAACAATTGAGTGGGAGCAACTTCATAATATTAAAAGCCCATGTTATTATGAAACATTAATGAAAACATATTCCTAATTTTAACATTCTCTCTTAACAGATGGGTTAAAATATTTCACAAACATTCAAATGGTAAACAGAGTATCACTTTGTTCCATCCTTGATGAGCATAAGCTCAAAGGGGGCAACTACAATGACTGGTTTAGAAACCTTAAAATTGTCTTACGACAAGAAAAGATTTTCTATGTTCTTAAAAGACCATTTCCCCATGAACCCGCAGAAGATGCTCACCAAAATACATTTGATGTTTCGAAGAAACACGTCGATGATGATGAGCAAGCATTTTGCATAATGCTTGGCTCTATATCGGACGAACTTCAGAAAGCTCACGAAGATATGGATGCTTAAACCATCATCTTTCACTTGAAGGAGTTGTATGCAACTTCCGTTCATACCGTGAGATTCCAAGTGTCATGTGCCTTATTTCAAACAAGGTATAAGGAAGGATCTGTTAGTGGACATGTGCTTAAGATGATTGGCCACAATTGAAAAATTGGCCAACCTCGGGTTCATCATGGATCATGAGATAGGTCACGATCTAATTCTTCAGTCCTTACCAAAAGACTTCTCTAACTTTATTATGCAATTTCATCTGTCTGATAAAAAAACTACTTTAGCTGAATTACACAATCTGATAAAGCAAGCAGGGAAGGACTTGAAACCGGAGCTTAAAACCTCCGTCATGCTTACGGGTACGGACCTGAAGCCACGAGGCCCAAAGAAAAATAAGGGCAAGGCCAAGGCTCCAGATCACCTAAAGCCCAATGGTAAGGTGGAGAAGAAAAATAGAAATGGGAAATGTTTCTTTTGTGGAAAGAAGGGTCATTGGAAGAAAGACTGCAGATCCTTGAAAGCCAAGGAAGCTAGGGAAGCCCAAGAGGCCAAGAAGCCCAATGCTTCAGGTATTGTATATGATTGAACTATATTCTCAAAACTCTGAACCTTCTACTTGGGTGCTTGACACCGGTTGTGGGACTCACTTGTGTAACAATGTGCAGGGCCTGAGAAACAGTAGGAGACTCCGTCATGGGGAGGTTGACTTACGCATGGGTAATGGAGCAAAACTGGCTGCATTGTGCGTGGGGACTTATTCATTAGTTTTGCCGAATGGTTTAGTTTTAGACTTAGAAGATTGTGTTTATGTACCTTCTCTAGTAAAGAACATCATTTCAATTTCTTCTTTATGTAATAAAGGCTTTTCATGCCTAATAAGTTGTAATGAATGTTCTATTTATTTCAATGAAATAAAATATGGAGATGGTATTTTGAATAATGGTATCTATGTCTTACAAACTAACAAAGGATGTTCAACCTCTAATATATACAACGTTAACTCGAATAATCTCAATGAATCACTTCTATGGCACAGTCGCTTAGGTCATATCAATGAAACAAGATTAACTAAGCTACATAAGGATGGGTATTTCAGACCCTTCAAATATGAACCTTATGGAACTTGTGAGTCTTGTTTACTTGGTAAAATGACCAAATTACCCTTCAAAGGTAAAAGACAGCATGCAACAGAGACATTAGAACTCATACACTCTGATGTATGCGGACCAATGTCAGTCACCGCTAGAGGTGGATTCTCCTACTTCATTACCTTTATCGATGATCACTCGCGATATGGGTATGTGTACCTTATGCGGTACAAATCTGAAGCCTTTGAGAAATTCAAAGACTTCAAAGCTGAAGTAGAAAACCAGCTTAATAAAAGTATTAAGTCACTAAGGTCTGACCGAGGTGGTGAATACTTAAGTGGCGAATTTCAAGATTACTTGAGAGAAAATGGCATTGTTTCCCAGAGGACTCTTCCGGGAACTCCACAGCATAATGGGGTCTCCGAAAGGAGAAATCGGACATAAATAGATATGGTCCGATCAATGATGCCAGACACAGATCTACCTCTTTCATTTTGGGGTCTTGCTTTAGAAACTGCAACACTACTACTAAACCAAGTTATTACCAAGACTGTTAGTCAAACATCATATGAGTTATGGTCTGGGAAACGTCCTAGTCTCAGTTATCCAAGATTTTAGGGATATGACGCATATGTTAAGCTCACACAAACTAACAAATTGGATGATAGGGCAGTTAAATGTAAGTTTGTTGGATATGCCTTGAACTCAAGAGCATACGTGTTCTACGTCCCAAATGAACAAAGAACATTTGTCTCACGAAATGCTAAATTTCTAGAGAATGAATTCCTTCTCAAGAAATATAGTGGGAGTAGACTTGACCTCGATGAGGTACGAGAAGAACAAACTAACATAGAACTAAACCCCAGGCCCTTCAAAAGGGCAGCGACGGAACAACACAAGGTTATGAACTTAGAAGGTCTGGTAGGGAAAGAATGAGCTTGAAAGATATGGTTCCATATTGATGAGGAATATGATCCGTCATTGATAATGACGATCCCACAGTTATGATGAAGCAATGTGTGACATTGATTCAGTCAAGTGGCTTGAGGCCATGAAATTTGAAATAGACTCTATGTATCAGAATCAAGTCTGGGACTTGGTGGATGCACCTGAAGGGATAAAACCCATAGGCTGCAAGTGGATTTACAAGCGTAAAACTGATGCAGAAGGCAACATCCAAACCTATAAGGAGGTTTGGTGGCGAAAGGTTATAAACAAATCCAAGGAATTGACTATGACGAAACCTTCTCCATGTTGCAATGATAAAGTCCATTCGAATTTTACTGGCACTAGCTGCACACTTTGATTATGAGATTTGGCAGATGGATGTCAAAACAACTTTCCTTAATGGAAACTTCGTAGAGGAAATCTATATGACACAACCTGAGGGGTTTGCATCTAAGGATGATCATAATAAAGTATGCAAGCTTAAACGATCCATTTATGGAGTCAAACAAGCCTCCAGAAGTTGGAATATACGATTTGATGAGATCGTCAAAGAATTTGACTTCATAAAAAATGTAGACGAGCCTTGTGTTTATAGGAAAAGTAGTGGGAGTGCTGTTGTATTTCTTGTATTATATGTCGATGACATATTAATCATCGGGAATGATATTCCAATAATGCAAGCCACCAAGCAATGGTTATCTCAGAACTTCCCAATGAAAGATTTGGGAGAAGCAGCCTACATCCTCGGTATTAAGATCTATCGTATTAGATCTAATAGGTTGTTAGGACTTTCTCAATCTACATACATAGATAAAGTTTGAAAAGATTCAAAAAGGAAGATTCCAAAAGAAATAATTTACCTACTTGTCATGGAATCAAATTATCTAAGGAGCAATGTCCACATACTCCTTCAGATAGAGAGCGTATGAGTAGGATCCCTTATGCTTCAGCAATAGGATCGATCATGTACGCCATGCTATGTACAAGACCTGATGTCTCTTATGCTCTTAGCATAACGAGCAGGTATCAGGCAAATCCTGGTGAGCAACACTAGGCAGCTGTCAAAACAATCCTCAAGTATCTGAGAAGAACTAAGGATGTGTTTTTGACATACGGAGATTTTTCTGAGATGAAAGTCATTGGTTACTGTGATGCGAGCTTTCAGATCGATAGGGATGACATCAGATAACAAACATGATATCTGTTTACTTTGAATGGCGGTGCTGTCAGTTTGAAAAGCTCAAAGCAGTCAACTACAGCGGACTCCACCACTGAAGCCAAGTATATTGCAGCATCTGAGGCAGCTAAAGAATCAGTCTGGATAAAGAAGTTCATCACGGAGCTGGAAGTGCTTCCCGCGATAAAGAATGGCGTCACGATGTACTGTGACAACACGGGCACCATTGTTCAATCAAAGGAACCAAAGTCCCACCAGAAATCGAAGCATGTACTCAAGCGATTTCATCTCATCATGGAGATTGTTGAGAGAAAAGAAGTTATTATAGAGAAAATACCCACAGAAGATAATCTTGTAGATTATCTGACTAAAGGGCTGACTCAACAAAAGCATGATAGGCACACCCGAGAGTATGGTGTCCAAATTCATACTAGTTGGCTATAGTGCAAGTGGGAGATTGTTAGGATATGCCCTATACCCAACTTGTGGATGGGCTATATGTACATGTATTTGTAATATTTTCATTAATTAATAAAATGGCAATCTTTATTATACGTGTCTTAAATAACTTATATGAATCATCAAACACTGTAATAAAGCCTTTGGAGTTATAAGATGATGGCTTCCACGCCTTATGAGAATCATTACTCTTAAACGTTCCTAGTCATAGTTTTGTGAATAATCTAGGCGTTCACAAAGCGGAGAGACTAGCATGATGATATGATCCGCCCTTAAGTGGGGTAGCGATCTCATAGGCTACTAGCGGAGATCGTCTGCTTGGTGGTATCACATGGATGCATGAGTTGCTCGTGTCCATGAACTGACCGCCGAAAGTTTTCACATGGAGTGTTTATCCCATGTGTGTGAGAACTTTCATGTATCGATTGTATGACTAGTCCTTAGACTTGAGGTCTTTACAATCTTATGTGTGGATCAAATAACTTTGACATTCTCCTTCCCGGTTCAAAAGATCCGGTCATAAGGGTATGATTGGGTCATTTGTTGAAACACATGAAGTTTGTAAAGATACAAAAGAGAATCGCCACTCTCTCGGATAATATTTTCTTATAAGAGTAGTATTCCAGTTCGCGGGTTGATATGTGTGATCAGTGTTTGAGATTGTGGCCGCATCGGCATAATCATATGAGATTCTTGGGTTAGCACGATTCATGACACTATAAACATTATACATTTGACTATATGGGTAGACATTTTCCTTACCCTAGGTCAAACGGTGGGGATACTGTGAGGCGAGGGACCGTATCATATGTAAATCGCATACAAAATAGTTATATATATCTTTCATTCTCATTTGGGAGCCCTTGGCATGTTGCTAGATGTCAACCTTGGTCATTGAAATCGAACGACCATCTGATCGGAGATAATTTATGTTCGATTAAATTATCACGATTCATTTAATGTCCAACTTGAGGGGAACCCAAAAGGTCACACACAACAAAGTCGAAATCAATGGTTAACAATGCACAGTATAAATTTAACAGCATATATGATTGTTGTAGGAATTGTTCATAAATGGTTCAATGTGTTTAATTATTGAACAAATCATTTATGAGGTTCCATAGTGGCTTAGGGATTGGTGAATGACGATAGGGGCACTTTGGGAATTGGAATAAATAAATAAATAAAAAGGGGGGGCGCAGATGTGCCTCCTCCCCTTTTATTATCATTTTATTTATTTGTTATTTTTTTGAATTCCAATTCGGCCCAAACTCTTATTAGGGTTTTTATAATCTCATTAAACCATTAAATTAAGATCCAATGGCTAAGATTAAATTAGCATTTATCCCACATCGGATTCTTAATTAATTTTTTGTCTTTGTAGCACCTATATAAACCCAAAGAAATCTTTACAAATTTTTACACCAAAAATCTTTCTTATCTTGGGTTTATATACATGAGCAACTCTAAAGTTTAAAGAGTAAGCCACTCTTTTTTAGGATCATTAAGTATAATTGACTAGAGGAACCTCAAGTTAAAAGTTTTGAGGTATTTTCCTAGGCTAGCACCAAGGGCAAAATACCCGTGCAATCAAGGCGTAGTCTTTCCGTTGAGTTTTGGCTTTGGTGTGTGCACCTTTGGAGGCCACACACTTGGGTAGTTCTTTGGAACGTGGAAGAGCTTGCTGAGTTCGAGGAAAGCTTGTAGATGGAGAGAGGACTGGACAAGTCTTCGGTTCAAGTAAGTCTTTTTCTTTCTTTATTTTAATTAGAGTTCTTATGATAGTTAGCATGTTTAGGTTTATGTTCTTTGCATGTTTTGTGAGTTTTTTATTCTTATAATATATATAGTAACATGTCTAGGCTTGTAGAATAATCAAAACAAATGGGTCTTGGGCAAAGGGATAGCGGCATCATAATTTGTTTTTTAATTTTCCGTTGCGCACTCGCGGCTGCTTCCCAACAGAGAGTTTGTCAATTAATTGACCAGTTTTTTTTTTTTGAAGTTAGGACGATAACTTTTGCCGATTTCAAAATGAAATTGTGTATTTTGGCATCCTTAAGAGATTATTAAAAGGAAATAGAAAAATGATCAACATCTAAGTGCATGTTTCTTTCCGCCATTAACTCTACCCAATTCTTTTGCAGCCTCAATAAATTATGGTTTAGTATAGAGGTAGATCTACAAGATACACAAATATTAGTGACTCGTCGTCTTGAAGTTTTCTCCATTTTCTCTATCTCTCTCTCTTTTATTTGGATGTGTTGAAAAGAGAAATGACAAGCTGTATTTATGGATGCTGAAAAAATGAGATTAGTATAAAGGCCCTAGTACCTACAAAATGACAATTATCAGATGAGTAGTAAAATAGTTCATGAAAGTCAAAAAGTTTAGATACTGCCAGCAAAATTAAAGTAAAAGAATTAAAATAGTAAATTAAAGTAAATTGCAAATAGTAATTTAAAGTAAATGAAATAAAACCAATAAATTGAAACAATACATTTTGGTAGTTGTGATTGTGGCTCACATCTTCCTCTAGTTTTATGTCCAATAATGGCTTGAACGCCCTCTCTATAGGTTGGGGATATGTTTCTCATCCAATTTTCTTATAAATTGACAAATATGGTATTTTAAAGTCGGATCCTCGAGACTATATTGTTGTCTTTCTTTTTGAAATTATGTATATAAGTTGCGAATCAATCTATCAAATCCACTAGGATGCGTCACAAGAGTCAATGATATATTATCTAATGACTTCTTACTCAAGCCATCGTATGGATTGAATTTTTTCTTCGCGATTATTAGATATCAATCCTAAAGAATGACAACGAGTGTTGCACATCCAACGTACACAATTATAACAAAAACCTAATTATTTAGCTCTTCGTTTCATAGTATATGTACTTTTCTCCAAACCATGTATGTAAGAGATGAATGAATCAAGAAATTTAAGGACTCTTATTTTAACCACTTCTTCCATTTTAAAGGTATAATATTTTTTGGGTGGTCGACATATCCTGACATTATCTTTGAAATATATTATGCGTGTGCATTTTAAAGGATTAATGCTTTTTATATCTTTTAAAGTCTATCTAATTCTCTGTTTATGTTCTCTGAATAGATTTAACAACTTACCTTCTTGATCCCTTGTAAGAGAAGAAGAAATTACCTTAGGGTTAGTTTGTTTATCTCCAAGAAACGTATATTTCAATCATTCAGGAAAAGTCTTTAATTCCAATTTGGGTGATGTAATATTCCGAATATTTTGGAATTGTTCTAGAAACTTTCTGAATTGAAATTTGGAATTTCGAACTGATTGATATTTAAAAATAAGGCACTATATGTTGGATAGAAGATTGGAATATTTTTAAGTGAAGTTTCATTACGTTGGAAAACATGTGATTTCAAGAACCGGTTACACGATTTCTGATTTTATTACTATACACGTAAAGTTTCTTGTTTTGGCTATAAAGATAGCAAACAAACTCCGATTGAGCTAATGTTTAAACCATTGGACTCATGTTTTCGAGCTGAACAACTTTTATGTTGAATATTTTTCGAAATTTGCAGTAGAAGGGCTTCGAAAATATAAATTTCCTTGAAAGCCCTATGATATGGGCCTTACTGTAATTTTCGGAGGTCATATTGTAAATTTCCGAAATTTTTCTATAAATACCCAAAATTTTCCGGAAATCACAAAATAGGCAAAATAAACAAAACCTCTCAATTCGACCCTCACCCCTCAAAAGGCATTCTTCGAGAAACTGGTCACCCCGGCGGCCTTTTGGCCACCGTCGGCTGGCACAACCAACCGGAGGGGTGCACCGGCCACCCATCCACCTTGTGGTGGCTGGCGAAAGCCCCCGGTTCCCCAAAAATAACCGCTGGAGAGAGAGAAAGTTGCGCACATGGGTGTTCCGATCCTGACTCATCGATTCATTTCACAACCCAAGCCACCCGTCAAATCGAAGCCCTCAGTGAGTAATACAAGATGGCGGTGATGATTTTTTCAATCCGTGCTCGGTTGCACGCAAAATGATGAAGAAAAATTCGAATGAATAGTGACACATGGTGAGCAGTAACTCCGATCAGAATTCTGTCGATTCCAGCATGTTCGTGGGATCGTTTGGAGACGGTATATGGCCTCAAAATCTTGGTAAGACCATACGGTAAAAATCCACAAATTTCAAGTTTATAGTTAAATGTTCGGATGTATCCAGTAGCTTCGTAGAGTAACATAATGATATAAATTGAGTTGTCGGAGTATTAGTATATTGAATATGTGCATTTGGTAGAATCCGAGAGAAATTGGAGCTAATTCGATCGATTCGATAGGCAAAGCGAGTTTCTAGTAAAATCAGATTTTACACGCATTTGTGTTTTGATGAAAGTATTTAAGGATATATTTTAATTATGATGATACACTAGTATTTGAGTAATTCCAGAGAGGTTCGGAGGGCTTAGGATCATTTCGCACCGTTTTCGAAAACTTTTTGGAGGATTTTCTAGAAACATGTATTTTGCATATTTGAGCTACTGGATAAATATAGAACAATATATAACGATGTATTATGAGTAATTAAAACTGAAATCACTGAAAACTGATATAATTTGGGTTTTCCCGGAAATTTGGGGAGTTTATGTTCTAAGTAAGTTTCTATGATTAACGACCTTAATCGTCCGTATTTTATATTACAGATTGAGAAAGAGAGAGAAAGAATGGCATGGACCCCATGTAAGTACTTCACTGTGATCTTGCCTTAGGTAGACAAGGCATGATAACTTATTGTATACTTATATATATGCATTTAGATATTAGTGTAGATTTCAGACTCGTAGGAATATGTAGCAGTAGTTATGGAGTCTTTGAAAGTATGAAATAAGAGCTTTAAAAAGTACTGTCAATGAGATTCATAAAAGAGCACGTATAGAAACAAATTTTCTGAAAGTATGCATAATGTCAGGTTTCTATATAGCAAGCTAGTATCAGCATAAAAAGTTTAGCACAAGTTGTCATTACATTTTAATAGTTAAGCATATCTCCTAGTAGAACACGTTTCAGTACGCGAGGTGTAAAAGTTTTGTAAAGAGTTTTAACGAAGTTTCCAGAATTCAATTTAGTTTTGGTCTGAGTGTGGAACAAGGTATGAAATGTGTTGATATGTTTAATTACACGTACGAGCATTTTTCATGTGGATGCGTTTGTTAAATGGGATATGGGCCCATTTCGTATGTATTGAATGAGTGAGATGTCACCACCTCGTAATTGAGTGTGGTTGACTTTGCTGTTGTGTATATTGGTAATGGCATTGCATTGCATCGCATTTCATTGCATGACTTACATGATCATATGGTTGTTATGATGATGCATTGGCATTTTGCATACCCAGAGTGAGACACAGTGGACATTGACAGATTCAAACCCATGACCAAAGGGCGGTGATGTGTAACACCCTTGGATCCTAGTTATAGTGAGTGGATATTTTTCTTTCCAAAGTTGATATTTACTTTTTTTTTTTGAACTGAGACTTACTTTTAAGCATATCAAGTCATTAGCCAAGTTTGATTTCAAATGCTTTACAAATTGATAATTTTTTTATAAAGATTGATTTCAAAGTATGATTTTATGATTTTGGAGGTATTGGGGAAAAACCCACCTCATATGTAACTTGACACAAATATTAGAATTGACGGATATTGGAATTGACGGATGTAACATGTGCACATATAGAGGATTGGCGGGACGACGATACGTAACGCCCCCAAATCCTAGTTGAGGACTAGGGATGACAGATGCCCCTAGATCCTAGATCAAGGTCAGGCAGTAACATATCTCTGTACTTCTAGCTCTAGTTCAGTGGCTTGGGGGACGACATTACGTAATGCCCCAAGACCACTAGTTAGGCGTATGGGGGGACAATAACGCCTCCATGTGTCAGGTTTTTCAAAGACAGCTTCCAGTGACAAGTTTTGAGATAAAAGGTTTTCAGCGATGTAGTTTTCAGAAATGATAAATTTTATAAAAGAGTTTTCACAAGTATAAACTTTTACAGAAAAGCTTCAGAGTTTTACAGACCGAGCAGAGTTTCTGAGAAAGTTTTACAGAAAAAGTCATATTTCAAATAATAAAAGAGATTTCAGAAAACACAGCTTTCTTAAGACTAATTTAGCTTTAGAACCATGGAGATTTTCATAATAATCCTTGTGCATAACTGTTTAATTTTATAAAAGAATTGATTTCCAGAAGATTACTAAATTTGAATTTCATGTAGGGGATTTTGACATTCTTGATCTTATACCATCACAGATTTTGAATTCGATTTTACTCCCAGTTGTCTTGATATTTTCCAACATATGAGATTTCTTATTTTACAAATCTTTATGGTTTTCAGAATTTGTATTAAAGTTTTACAACTTTCAGATATAAAAATTCTAGTTTTTGCATATAGCTTGCCCTACGGGGCCAAGCACAGTTAGTTATCCTATTTGGTAGAGATATTTTCCTTGATATGGAAGTTCAGCCATACCTAATTTTGATTTGATGGGTAAGATAATAGTATGATATAAGTATGCACCTTATATAAATTACATGTTGAGATGCATGGTCGATTTTGTAATATTAATGTAAGGGTTGAGTGATGGGTATTTACCTCATTTAGAATGTCGTTTGTGAGGATTCCAATGGATGGAATCAAGCGTCAAGTTCTGTCACCAAATCGTATATTTTCTCCCTCATAGGCCCTTCTATCTCCTCTTTGAAAACCTCTTCGTTCATCAAACCTCCTATCACGCCGGTCATATCTCCTCTCATACCGCCTATCATGCGGTCTATACCTATCCTCATCATCTTTGAACTCATCCAACTCCTCCATATCATCCAGATTATTCTCTGCCTCAACCTCATGTATAGGTACCTTAGGTGGTTGTTGCTATGTTTGTTCCGGCCTAGAGTGTTGTGGCCTCTCAACCTCTTTCTGAACACTAGAGAATTGAAGACTAGTAACCTCCCTCGACAACCTCTCTATTGCCGCGTTCATAGGTCCAAACATCTCTCGGAACACAGCCATATTCTTCTCCATGGTATTAAACCTCTCATCCACGTCTATATCTTTCTCTTTCATCTTACTTAACAAACATATTAGTAATAAGAAGAAAAAAATTAAAACAATTAAAAAAGGAAACCTCACAAAACCTCACAGTCTCTCGTGTTTCACTCTTTCTTAAACACTCCCCTCGAATGATTACCTCCGTTCAATGTCGAACGCTAACCACCAATGGATTGCACAATCCGTGTGTAGTCCAAAAGCCAGCAAAATCCAAAAGAAATCAAAGGAATAAGAGTATCAAGTAATATAAGATGTGACTCGAGAAGCAATAACAATACTCGATCAAAGAAACCTAAAACTAGAGTGCAAAAGGAAATAAAATAAACAAGATCATTATTTTATTTTTTATTTTCAAACAGGATTATCAAGATTACACTAGAACGAATCAATCAACAAGGCCCAATTTTCACCCCAACGCAAGATAATCAAAAATATCTAATGTAAATGACGTAATATGTAATTGTAGTAAATAAAAAGGAAAGAAAATAACCCAAAAAATTCACCGAATAATAAACAATTGACGTGACTACCTAATATTCCGAACCTCCAAACTGTGGCCGCGTGTGTCTTTGTAACTCTGGTGAAAAAGTATGATTATTATTATTTATTTTATTTTAAGCGGCCTGAATTGCGTGAATGTTCAAGTGAAAACAAGCCTAATGCAATCAAAACCAATTAAGCCTGCAACGTGGGTCTGACAACTTGTTTCACTTTTTTTTTTCAATTCACGCAAGACAAGTACTAAAGTTGCAGAATTACCTTCCAACCTCAATAGTCAGGCTTGGTGGAACCGATCTCTCTTTTTTATTTTTTTTTTTGATATCGCCAAACTCAGAACTTTTTTTTGTGGCTTACTGATACGCAATTCAAAGCAAACTTACAGCACTGTAATTTTGCAGGCAACGCACGCCAGAATTTTATTTTATTTTTTTTGAACACTAACCCACTCAAACACAATTTAGAATGAAGAAAGAGACTTTTGTTTTATTGTTTTTGTCAACGACACACAGTAACACAAACAAGATTGGCGAGACCGAGAGAAACAAAAGAAGAAACGGAAAAAATTAAAAATAAAGTCAAACCTGAAATCTGGCTCTGATACAATTGATACGAAACTGGATACGAAAAAGACGATATCCGATCCAAGATCCCGTATACCCCCAAAGAACCTGTCCTTGAAAACCCTTGGAGATAGACCGGATGAATTTTGCCCGCAAAATGGACGCCATAAAGAATGCCAACCCTTTGATAAGTCTTTGTTCAGTCACTGATCGTTGATAAAATTTTCTTAATCTCAAGAAAAGTTACTATTCACGCACTAAAAATTGTGTGCTTCGTTAAGAGTTGTTTTTGAGTTTAAATAGTGAAATGCTCAAACCCTAATAGAGTTAAAAAGTCTAAAATAGCCTTAAACTACCCATTACCAATTAAAAGCCCATAACTCGTAATTTCTAGCCCATTTTGAACCCACAATTAAATAAAATAAACTAACCCAAATAATAAATAAAAACGGTCATCCACGTTGGTTCCATACATGCAAATAAATAATAAATAAGCCTAAACAAACGAAATCGATCCATACTGCTCCTCGATGATTTGGGTCAAGCGTATAACTCTTGAACCCTCTTCCTTGAAGTCCAATTGGTCTCGAACATGCTTGTTCAATTTAGCTACATGACGTTGGGCCAGGCCTGCCATAGTGTCCTTGATCTTCTGAGCTCAGTGTTTTGTAATTGGTCCAACTGGTACATGGATTGGATCAATTGTGGTCTGGACCGAACTAGGTGCAGCTAGGATCACATCAACCAACCCTAACATATACTTAACCAGAATTGGATAGCAAAGGCCCAATGGCCCAGAAGGAGATGGGGTTAGGAAGAAAGACTTGACCTCATGGTACATAGTAGCTCTCTTGAGGGAAGAACGTGGTTGAGCTGAACTAGTGATACCGACCCGACCACATGAAAAAGAGAGATTTAGGGTTATTTGAGAATTTGTGGAACCCAACCCGATGAGGTCATTTTTTTATAAACCCGACCTAATTGAAGAGTTAGACAGAAATCGATAAGTATCATCTACCTCTGTATGTCGACTCGAGGAAAGAATATGGGAACTTAGGCCAACCGATATTAAGGTTTTGTGACGTATGTGTTAGGGTTGGTGCTTTGAGCGCCAATTTCTTATGTATTTCCTTGTAAATACTTTTGTATATATTTTATTAATGAATAAAATAGACAGTTTCTGTAATATAATTCTTTTATTATATGGTAAAGACGTAAATGACCATAGAATGATTGGTTATGATACAGTTGCAAAAGCGTCGCAACTGACATTGAATAGTATCATAACAATGTCATTCTTTAACTGTTCCTGGTCAAGGTTTACAATTACTTGGTCAGTAAGTAAACCCGTTGAGACTGGTACGTGTCGTATATTGGAATGTTGGATTCTAATGGTTTCTCAATGAACCATGAGTCTTGGGAGACTCGTATAGACATGTAGGTTTTTATATCGGATAAACACTGAATGACTCACTAAAGATTCTTAATAGATGGTACACCAACGTCAATAAGAATCTTCTCGGGTTGAGTGAGCATAGTGATCCTCAGACTTGAGGTACCACTGTGGATATATGAGGTATCCTCCACACTTTGATGGCAGTCACGTCACCGATCTATTTAGATCAGACCTCCGCCTGTTCGTTGGGTGTGGACTGATCCTCATGATATCCTGTGTGTATCAAGAAAGGATCTGTCAGTTTTGTGTACAGAGCATAGGTATCCAAATTAGCAATCTGTTAAAACCCATGGGCCCATGGTACACTGTAGAAATTAGTTCTAAGTGTTATTTTTAAAAGATTGTTAATAGTTTCGTCGACGGGATTATACCTAAAGAGATTTGACGTTTATATCTATATCTCTAGGATAATCCGGATACCTGTGACAGAAGGATTATACGTATGCGGTGACCTCGACCTGTATGGTTCAGGATTTTATCTGTGTTCGTCATAATTTACGGGTGGGTAAATTATGGACACGAAATTGGATTTTGTGACGGATATGCCTAAACCTAAAGAGTCTCACTAATGAGATATACTCGTTGGGCACTAGGGCAACTTTTATAAATAATATAGATTATTTATAAATCGTTTAACGGTTAAACGAAAATACATGCTTTTGGCCATTTATTAAATATCGAATTATGATATTTGATATTTATAATTAATATATGTATTTTGATTATTTAATGTAAATATAATACATATATTTTGAGA
>SKCR01003698.1:0-26809 GCA_019454045.1 Zanthoxylum bungeanum
GTTGATTTAATTGGATTGAAATCAAATTGGGTGATATTTTATGCACAATTACCGTGAGCATGATAAGCATGTATAGATTGATTTTGCTTCAATTTGTGTTGGATATGAATTGGAAATGTTGAGTATGATTAATTGAATTAATTAGTATTTTGGAAATGTTAGATTAATTGATTAATTGTACTAATTGCACTCTAATTAAATTAATATGTAATTTGGAATAATGTGTTAATTTAATTTGTTGTAATTGGGCTTAATAGGCTTGGTTGGGGCAAGTTTGGTTTTGGACAATTGGGTTGGATCCAATTGAGCCTAAAACCATTTCCATAAAGTCCAAATATGACATTTGGGCCTTTAAAAAAAATTAATTGGGCATAATGGGCCAAAATTGATTTTATGGCATAAGGGTGATTCCTTATTCGGCCTTGGTACCTTGGGTTTGATCCATAATATGTTGGATAATTATGACCCATAACGTCACTCTTTGTAAAAGAAATTGCGGTTTTTGTACAAATTAACTATGTGACGAAGGAAATTACTATTTTATCATTTTGTAATTAGATTACTTGAATATATAAATGATAAAAGTCCTTATGATTAGTTCATGATTAATAAGATATGATACAGTATCAATCCACAAAAGGTTTAATCATTAAATATCCCTAGTCGTAGTATTATCGAGATTGGACATCGATAATACAGAATAGACTAGTATTGCACTTGTGCGTGTTATGGAAGCGTAACAACGTAGTTCTCAAATATTTAAGTATTTGATACTTATGCAAGTGTGATAGGAGGTTGTGTTTATCGATAGTACGGAAACAGCTTCGCTCGGGATAGACACCTCGGAATCCCATTGGTAGTATGACTATGTGTCTATGGGAATCCGAATAAAGGTAGGTGTATTTGGTCTTAACCTGAGACTTGCATCGCTAGTACTTGCAACAATCAATATGCTTTGGTTTTGGTCATCCGGGACTTTAACAGGTTCTGTGTACGCCTCTTCTGGATTTATTGAGAATCGTAGTGTATTGGGTGTGATGTCAAGATGGAAGTATCACTTCAGTCATATGAAGATGATGATCACACAGGGATACAGAACTGGTACTCTAATGTGTTCCAACCATCGAGATAATATGACAAGGTCATGATTATCCTATTAAAGAGACTAGTTGCTTGTGATCTGATATATGCTTCGTACGGGGCAGACACTATTCCAGCCCCAGGCATTGCATGTGACATCCGATGCTGGATCGTAATACGCAATACTATGTATACTACATCTGACAAAGATTATATATTCCTTAAAAGAATATTTCTGGAGAATTGGGTAGGCACGGTGCTTTGCTAGAAGTCAACCATGTCTTGTAAATTGGTAAGAACGTGGTACCGAGTACGGACGTATTCGGATAGTCTAACGACCAGATTTACTACCAACATATCCATGGATCTCATGGGTCGCTTCCCGAAGATTCATCGATGATGTTTGACTCGAACATAATTAATCTGAGATTTATTAGAATAGAGACAAAATTAATATATGATTAATTGCGGCGAGAATTTGTCTGGGATAAAATTCGATTAAAAAAGAGAGAACGATTAATTTAGAATTAATCGAATGAAATAATATATTCGATATATTAAATGAAATTAGATTTCATAGCGGAATTAAAATTAGATTTTAATTCGGGCGACTTTAATATTTAATTAACGTCGCAACGGAAAATTCGTTAATTCAGAATTAACGAACCCCCCACTCAGATTTTGAATTAAAGTGGGGCCCACATCAAGTCACATCACTAGTCAACTTTATCACTTTAAGTTGATAGAAGTTGGTACTGGTTGGTAACTTGTTTCTTACACATGTTTGATGTGTGAATGACCAATACCAACTAGGATTTGGTATATGGATAATTGTTTTTTGAAATCAATACACTTAACACACATTACTCTCTTTCTCCATAAGGGCTTAGCCGAATCACTCTCCCTCTCTTTTACTCTCATTTTTCCGAGAACAACAAAGAAGGTAGAGGAAGATTTTGTTGCAATTTCTTCCTAAGCTATCACTTAAAGAGTCAACAAATGTGTTAGGGAAACAATCCTTTGAGTTTGGAATTCATTCACCAAGCTTGGAGCTCAACATACAATCAAAGAAAGGAGCTTGGAGCACTTCTAAATGAGACAAATTTTTGTTCTCAACACATCCAAGAAACCGATCAAAATGAATATCTTTTCCGCAATCTTACTTTGTGTATTCACATCTTTTATGCTTAAATGATCCTAGACATAATCTTAGAGAACCCAACAATGGTATCAAAAGCTAAATTAAGCATGAAATTGATTAGGGTTCATAATCTTAAATTTGAGTATTTTTGCTTGGAGCATGATTTTATCAAATTGATTGTTTGAGTATGCTTAGATTATGGTAACTTAGAGTTATGCATGATTAATTTTATGAAAAATTGATTAGATAATTTTTCCCTAAATTGTTTGGCTTGGACGAGAGTTTGAAGCCCTAATGTCATGATGATTTTTTGATTTTTAGACCATTGGATGTGTTTAAAATGCTTGAGTATATTGATTTGTGATTTAATTGGATTGAAATCAAAATCGAATATAAAAAGCCTAAATTGCCGTGAGATAGAGAGCATGTTATTAGAATTGTTTTGCTTCAATTGTGTTGGACATGTATTGAAAATAATAAAACATGATTAATTAATTAAATTGGTGTTTTGGAAATGTTAATTTAACTAATTAACTATGGTTATACACTTTAATTAAATAAATTGTGATATTTGAAATATTGGAATTTAATTAATTAGGCTTAAATTTGGAATTGGGCTAAAATTGTTATATTTGGGCCTAATGGGCTTGGTTGGGCCAAGTTGGTTTACGACAATTGGATTGAATCCAAATTGGGCCTAAAACCATTCCGTTAAGTCCAAATATAATAAATAGGCCTTTAAATAATTAATTGGGCCTAATGGGCCAAAAATAATTTTATGGCAAATGGTGATTCATTATTGGGCTTTGGTTGCCAAAGTCCATGCCTTAAGAAATTAATTGAAAGCCCATTGGACTTTAATTAATTAACATTGAATGTTAATTGGGCCTTTGAGACCCATAAGATTAGATTTAGAATCTAAGTCGTAAAGGTACATTAATAAAGTGTAATTATTTAATTTGGAATTAAATAAGAATTAATATTGAATACAAATTAAATTGGATTTAAAATTGTAGTTTGATATAATTCAAGAATACACACTTTGAGTACTTATTCTTAAACGAGTTGGACTCGCGCAAATCAAATCGTTGTTTGAACATTGGATGATCACTTAATTCAAAGATTAATTAATTCGATTAGATTGATTGAATAACATGCTTTGTGTGAATACATGTATATATTGTATGAATAATGCATATCGGAAGGATATTAGAAGGGTGAGGGCAGTTTTGAAAATTACTGCAATAAATTTAGAATTTATTAAATTGGACCTGTGTGTTTAGCCTTTATCTCTTGACTCTGTGTAATTCTCTTCTCACCGATTCCCTTCAATGTTAATGAGGTTTCTTTAATGTATTATGTAATTGGGTAGAAGTTGGAATAGTGCCGGGGAGAAGAAAGTGAGTGATTTATTCTAGGAATAATTTGTGAGATATCCATCCGCATATCATTATTATTTTATTTATCGCGCCTTATTATGCTTTAAGAATGCATGCTTAAGGGTGTATGATGAGACCTAAATTGGTTGCCAATTTACGCGAAAAACCCTCAACAAATATTAAGCGATTTCCTTCCATTGAGTGATTCATTCTCAAGATCCAAGATTGGCATTGGTTTGTTGGCCAAAGTCAAAACCTTTTTCCATCGCGGATGTGTTTGAATCATGAAGGCTTTATTCCATATGGCATGTCTTGGGCAAGTTGTGATTTGTTAGCCAAAGTTAAGATCACTTCTTGTTCATCGACATGGATTACGAAGCTTTCCAAAGTCAATGGGTCCAGCTTAACTGGAATCATTAAGCTTGTTGAGCCAAAGCCAAGGCTTAGTTTTTTTTAGAGGAAAAGGTTAGGAAAAAACATTGGATATATTGGCATATATATTGTATATATGTTTCGGACTTGGAGGTCCACCTACCGGATCTAGGAATGGATGAGATCCAATTGATCTTAGAGATCTACCTAGTTAAATATCATACAACTTGTTTGCCAAAGTCAAGGTTGAATGTTATTTAACGGGATCCTAGCCCACTAGGAAACTAGATTTCTCGAATACTCAACAGAGGGTTAGAGGCTCGCCGAAAATAGTGGGAAGCCAGTATTGAATTTGCAAATTCGTTCAAATACTTACCAAATACGCGCTTTCAAATTATTTTATCAATTTTATATATTTATTAGTTGGACTAATATTTTATTATTTTTTCTTGTAACAATTGGACTGTACCCATATATCGTTAATTGAATAGTTTGACTATTGCAATTAAGATGGCCGAAAAGTTGAATGTTAGGGACATCTTCATGGGCGAAAATATCTTTAATAGTTCGAACTTTCCAAACTGGAATATGAACCTCAGGATTGTCCTGAGGGCCGAGAAGTTGCTCTATACAATATAGAGACCTCTTGGGCCTAAGCCCGGAAATGGGCAGCCAGTTGAGCTTGAGCTTTGGAAGAGTCACAGTGATGACAACTCAACTGCTAAATCTGTCATGCTCGCTGTGATGACCCCTCAATTTCGACGTCAAAACAAGGGATTGGATCTCTATACTATAATGTTGAAATTGAAGGACTTTCACCGATCTAATCTTAGATCGCAGAAGTATAAGTTGCAGAAAAAACTCTTTCGCTCTCGCATGTCAGATGGTACATTTGTTGAGCACTATGTGTCACAGATGATTGTTGACATCGAACAGCTGGGTCAGCTAGGCATAACCTTTGAGGCTGAGACTTCTATAGATTTGATCTTACAGTCTCTTCCTGATAGCTGGAGCGGGTTCATCATGAACTATAATATTATGAACCAAGAAAAAACTCTTGGAGAGTTGATGTCTATGCTGAAAGAGGCAGAAAAAGAGCTTTTAAAGGGAAAAAAAAGTGAGGCGCACTTTGCTTCAACATCTCAGTCTCCCAAGGCTTGGCCAAAGGCTACTGGAGGTGTAAAGAAGAAGAAGAAGAAGAAGAAAGGCAAGGCCAAATCGTCAAAGTCTCCTGGGAAGGAAAATGATAAATCCCAAGATGTATGCTTGCAGTGTGGCAAACGGGGTCACTGGAAGCGTGACTGCCGTGAGTACAAGGCGCACATGAAGGAAATCAAAGCGGGCAATACACCGGCTTCAGATATGTTTGTGATAGAAATAAACATGTCTACTTCTAGTTTTAAAAATTGGATTTTGATTCTGGTTGTGGTACTCATATATGTACTGATGTGTAGGATCTGCAGATTAGCAGGAGACTGGCCTCATGAGAGATTGATCTACGAGTTGGAAATGGGACTAGAGTCGCCATTTGGCCGTTGGGACTTATATTTTGGAACTACCCTCAGGGCATGTACTAAATATATCAGACTGTTATTATGTACCTAGTTTGACTAGGAATATTATTTTCGTATCTTTATTAGCCCAATGTGGGTATACTTTTGTATTTAGAAACACTGGATGTTTTATGTATAAAATGATATTGAGATATGCAGTGCTTAGTAAATAATGGTCTTTAATTTTGAATATAAATCAATCTCAAACATATAATGTAACAAACAAAAGCTTAAATTAAGTAACAAAGATGAAACTTATATGTGGCATTGTCGTCTGGGACACATTAACAAGACTCACATATCCACACTTTCGAAGAGTAGGTACTTGGACGGATTTGATCCAAATTCATATGACGTCTTCGAATCTTGTTTATTAGGCATGCCTAAAACACCTTTTAAAGCGGTAAATGTGCACGTGCCACGAACTGTTAGCCCTCGTTTTAGTGACGTATGTGAGCCTATGTCTAGCCAGGCTAGAGGTGGATATGAATACTTCGTAATCTTTGTGGATGATGCATCTCGTTATGGTTATGTGTATCTTATGAGACACAAGTCGAAACCTTTGAGAAATTCAAAGAGTTTCGACACGAAGTAGAAAACAGACCGGTAAAAGTATAAAACATTACGAACGGACCGTGGTAGAGAATACTTAAGCATTAGTTTCTTGATTACTTGAAAGAATATGGTATTCTTTCACAGTGGACTCCTCCCAGAACACCTCAATTAAACGTTTGGTCTGAACGGAGAAACCGAACTTTGTTGGACATGGTAAGGTCTAATATGAGTCGCACTGAGCTAACCTATTTCCTTTGGGGTATGCATTGACAGTGCAATACTTATTTTGAATAAGGTTCTGTCAAGTCTGTTCAACAGACTCCATATTAGATATGGACATGAAAGAAATCGGGTTTCTCATTCATTAAGATTTATGGGTATTGGGCATACGTCAAACGTTTGGAAGGTACCAAACTAGAACCCAAATCGGATAAGTGCCTATTTGTAGGTTATCCTAGGGAAACCAAAGGATATTACTTCTACAACCCACTATAGTAACAAAGTATTTGTTGCTCTACATGTGATTTTCCTCGAAAGGAATTCCTAAATGCAGTGGTAAGTGGGAGAAAAGTAGAAATCAATGAAAATCTGAGTGATACTGTTCCTGGCATAGCCTTTATCAGGGATGAGACGTACCACAATCTTGAATACACAAGCACCGCATAGATCGGAGAGAGTTAGAAAACAACCTGAGAGGTATGGGTTTCTAATCTCACCTCATGTGGATATTAATCTTATTGAGGATACGAGCCGGTTACGTATGAGGAAGCGATACAAGATATCGACTTCCGCTTTATGGCAGAAGCCATGAAGTACGAAATGGATTCCATGTCACCAACCAAGTTTGGACAATATTTGATGCACCAGAAGGCGTAAAGCCTATTGGTTTCAAATGGGTCGACCGACATGGATGGCAACATCAAACGTACAAAGCTATACAACGTACAAAGCTAGGCTTGTAGCGAAAGGGTATCGTCAACGACATGGTGTCGATTACGATGAAACTTTTTCACATGTGCCATGATTAAATCCATTCAAATAATGATTGCTATTGCTGCATATTTCAATTATGAAATATGGCAGATGGACGTCAATGTTGGTTTCTATAATATGTCCCAAACAAAGATTAAGCATGTGAAATACTATATTTGAATATATATAAAAGACTTGAAGCATGGCGGAATCATACTTACAAAGCTATGTGATGAAGAAGATGATCAAATGGTGAAGCTCCAAGTTTGGAAGATTCGGCCAAGAGGAGGAAGAAGAAGGAAGCTCCAAGCTTTGTGTATTCCTTGCTCTATTGATGGTTTCCCTATCACCTCTTTTGATCCCTTGAAGGTGCTAGCCTTGCATGTTCCAAACATCAACCTTTTCTTCAAGCTTTTGGCACCAAATTGAAAAGATGAAGACCAAAACTGCATGCAGTTTTCGGTCAAGTAAGGAGAGAAGAGAGGATTTTCTTAATTGATTTTGATACCAAAAATCAATTTATTTTATGTCATAATTTTATTAAATTAATAATAAATCTATGACATAACCATGCAATGGCTTAGAGTGTCAAACACTCAAACTCCATGCAAAACCTTTGAGTGTAATGCACACTATCACCATGCAATGCCTTAGAGTGTTTTGTACACTATTAACATGCAATGCCTTATTAATAAAATAATGCATATAATGACAAGTGTCATGTGGGCCCCACACGTTTCCAAATGAAAGTGGGCCCACGTCCACTCACGCGTTCGGGTTCGATATTTCCGAAATACCGAACTTGCGTCGCGACGTTAATTAAATCGAATTTAAATAAATAACGCGCCTAGCGAAATTATTATTTACGTCGCTACGAATTATTTCTAAATTAACTCGTATGCCCGAATTAAAATCTAATTTTAATTTCGCGTCGAAATCGAATTTCAATTATATATCGAATATAATAATCTTACTGATTAATTCCAAATTAATCGTTCTCTCTCTCTAAATAGGCACTTTATCCAAGATAAAGTTTCTCCGTAATTAATCCAAGATTAATTAATTCGAATCAAATATCATAGGTGAATCTTCGGAAGCGACCCAAGAGACCTCCGGATATTTTGGCACAGTAAACGGTCGTCGGATAATCCGAACACGTACGTACCTCGTACTACGTCTTTACCGATTCACAAGACAAGGTTGGCTTCTAGCAAAGCGCCATGCCTACCCAATTCTCCAGAAATATTCTTATAGGAATATAAGATCTATATCAAGCGTAGTATACCGTAGTATTGCGTACATCGATCCAGTATCGGATGATCACATGCTAGGCCTAGGGCTGGAGATGTGTCTGCCCCGTACGAAACATATATCGGACATCAAGCAACTAGTCTCTTTAAATCGGACAATCCTGACCTGGTCATATTGTCCCGACGGTTGCAACCTTTTATAGAGTACTAGTTCTGTGCCCTGCGTGATCATCACCTCCATATGTCTGAAGCGATACTTCCATCTTGACATCACATCCAGTACACTACGCTTCTCGATAAACCCAGAAGAGGTGTACACAGAACCGGTTAAGGTCCCCAACCACCAAAACCAAAGTTTACCGATTGTCGCAAGTACTAGCGATGTAAGTCTCAGGTTAAGACCATATACACCTACCCTGATGCGGCCTCCCATAGACACATAGACATACTACCAATGGGATTCCGCGGGGTCTATCCAGAGCGAAGCTGTTTTCCGTACCATCGGTAAAACACAACCTCCTATCGCACTTGCATAAGTATCCAATACTTAAATATATATGAGAACTATGCCGTTGTGCCCTCACAACGTGCACAAGCGCAATACTAGCCTATTCCGCATTATCGATGTCCAGTCTCGATAATACTACGGCTAGGATATTTAATGATTAAACCTTATGGATTGATACTGTCTCATATCATCTCAATCCAGTACTAATCATATGGACTTTCGCCATTTATATATCAAAGTAATAAAATTACAAAACGGCAAAAGGCAATTTCATTATCACATAGTTAATTTTGTACAATAATACAATATCATTTACAAACAGTGACGCTATGGGACATAATGTCTAACAATCTCCCACTTGGCCTATAGCCAGTCACTCAAGCATCTAATACCCGAACTATGTATGTGTCGTTCAAAAACTTGCTGAATGACAGCCTTCGTCAGCGGGTCTGCAATGTTATCATCTGATGTGACCTTCTCGACTTTTACATCGCCACGATGTATATCTCCCGAATCAGATGGTAACGTCGAAGAACATGCTTGGACCGTGATGAGACCTTGGTTCCTTAGCCTGCGCTATAGCCCCGTTATTGTCACAATACAATGGAACGGGCTCTGCTGCTAACGGAACTACTCCTAATCCGATTAGGAATTTCGGATCCAAACTGCCTCCTTTGCTGCTTCAGATGCAGCGATGTACTCCGCTTCTGTTGTTGAATCGGCAACAGTATCTTGCTTGGAAGATTTCCAGCTCACTGCTCCGTTATTCAAACAAAAATGTACCCGGATTGTGACCTATAGTCATCCTTGTCGGTTTGGAAACTTGCATCGGTATACCCAGATACCGCAAGTTCTCCACCTCCATAAATTAAGAAAGCATCCTTAGTTCGTTTAAGATATTTAAGGATATTCTTAACTGCTATCCAGTGACCTTCACCTGGATCGGCCTGATAGCGACTACACATGCTCAAAGCATATGAGACATCAGGTCGTGTACATATCATGGCATACATGATCGATCCGACTGCCGAGGCGAACGGTATCCGACTCATGTTGTCTCTCTCTTCCTGAGTCTTAGGACACATGTCCTTAGACAGAGAGGTACCACGTATCATTGGAACCAATCCCCTCTTGGATTGTTCCATGTTGAATCGCTTCAACACTTTATCAATGTATGTACTCTGGGAGAGTCCAAGCAGCTTTCTAGATCTATCCCGGTAGATCTTTATTCCAAGAATAAAGGCTGCTTCTCCCAGATCTTTCATGGAGAATTTTAATGAAAGCCAAGCTTTCACCGACGTTAGCATGGGAATGTCATTGCCTATCAGCAATACGTCGTCGACATAAAGGACGATAAAAGTAAGTGCTCTCCCACTAACCTTCTTGTATACACAAGGGTCATCTGCGTTTTGCACGAAATCATATTCTTTTATGATCTCATCAAAACGTTGATTCCATGACCGTGATGCTTGCTTCAATCCATAAATGGATCGATTTAACTTACAAACCTTGTTTGCAAGTCTTGGCACGATAAAACCGTCAGGCTGTTGCATATAAACATCCTCCAAAAGGTTTCCGTTAAGGAAAGCGGTTTTAACGTCCATCTGCCATATCTCGAAGTCGAAATATGCAGCTATTGCAAGCATTATCCGAATGGATTTAATCATGGCAACGGGTGAGAAGTCTCGTCATAATCAATACCGTATTGTTGACGATACCCCTTCGCTACAAGCCTAGCTTTGTACGTTTGTACGTTGCCATCCATGTCGGTCTTCTTCTTGAAGATCCATCTGCATCCAATAGGCTTTACGCCTTTTGGTGCATCAACCAGTGTCCAAACTTGGTTGGCGTACATGGAATCCATCTCGGACTTCATGGCTTCTTGCCATAAAGCGGAATCGATATTTCGTATCGCTTCCTCATACGTAGCCGGCTCATTGTCCTCAATCAGATTAATATCTACATGAGGTGAGATCAGGAACCCATACCTCTCAGGTACTGTTCTGATTCTCTCCGACCTACGCGGTCCTTGTGTATGTGAAGTTTGTGGTACAGACTCATCCTGGACGGTCTGTTCTTGTTCCGTCGTTGATTCATTGCCAGGAACAGTATCACTACGATCTTCATCGAGTTCTACTTTCCTCCCACTTACCACTGCATTTATAAAATCCTTCTCAAGGAAAAATGCTTGTAGAGCAACAACTTTTGTTCTCTTGTGGGTGATAGAAGTAATATCCTTTGGTTTCCCTAGGATATCCTACAAAAAGGCATTTATCAGTTTTGGGTTCAAGTTTGGTACTTTCCAAACGTTTAACATGTGCCCAGCATCCCCAAATCTTCAGGAAAGAGAAACCTGGTTTCCTTCCTGTCCATATCTCATATGGAGTCTGTTCAACAGACTTCGACGGTACTTTATTCAAAATAAGTATAGCACTGTTTAATGCGTATCCCCAGAAGGATATTGGTAGCTCAGTGCGACTCATCATTGACCTTACCATGTCCAACAAGGTGCGGTTTCTCCGTTCGGACACACCGTTTAATTGCGGTGTTCCAGGAGGAGTCCACTGTGAAAGAATACCATATTCTTTCAAGTAATCTTGAAACTCATAACTTAGTATTCGCCACCACGGTCTGACCGTAATGTCTTAATACTCTTCCCTGTTTGTTTCTCCACTTCGTGTCGAAACTCTTTGAATTTCTCAAAAGTTTCCGACTTGTGTCTCATAAGATACACATAACCGTAACGAGATGCATCATCTGTAAAGGTTACGAAGTAGTGAAATCCACCTCTAGCCTGGCTAGACATGGGCCCGCATACGTCAGTATGAACGAGAGCTAACAGTTCTGTGGTACGTTCACCTTTACCGCTAAAAGGTGATTTAGGCATTTTGCCTAAAAGACAAGATTCGCAGACGTCATATGAATTGAGATCAAATTCGTCCAAGTACCCACTCTTCGAAAGTGTGGATATGCGAGTCTTGTTAATGTGTCCTAGACGACAATGCCACATATAAGCTTCATCTTTTAGATTACTCCTTTTGAGCCTTTTGTTTGTCATTTTAGGAGATTCATTTATATTCAAAATATAAAGACCGTTATTTGCAACAGCTGTGCAAATTTCTGTATCATTTTTATATAAATAACACCAGTGTTTCTAATACAAAAGTGTAACCCTGCTGGGTTAACAAGGATACAGATATTATTCCTAGTTAAACTAGGTACAAATAACAGTTTAAAAGTTTAAGTACATGCCCTGAGGGCAGTTCTAAAACAAAAGTCCCTACGGCCAAAACAGCAACTGGTGTTCCGTTTCCGACCCGTAGATCCATCTCCCCTGACGCCAGCATCCTGCTATCATGCAGATCCTGCACATCAGTACAAATATGAGCACCACAACCAGAATCAAAAATCCAATTTTTAAAACTAGAAGTATTCATATTTATCTCAATAACAAACATACCAGAGGCGGTAGCCTTGCCACCCTTGCTATCTCCTCTTCTGCAATGCTCATTTGGCAGTCACGTTTCCAGTGACCCCTTTTGCCGCAGTTAAGGCAGATGTCGCGAGATTTGTCCTTTGGCTTCCTAGAAGCCACTGTCAACTTGCCTTTGCCCTTCTTTTTGAACTTCCTCTTCCTCGCACCTCCAATTGCCATGGGCCTAGCCTTTGGCGCATGAGAGGTCGATGCATAATGCGCCTCGCGCTTGCTCCCCTTTAGGAGTTCCCTTTCGGACTCCTTCAGCACGGACAACAACTCTCCGAGAGTGTCGTCAGTATCCATCAACTTATAGTTGACGATGATTTGTTTCCAAGTATCGGGCAGCGATTGTAATATCATATCAATCGTCAGCTCTGCCTCCAAGACAATGCCCATATTGGCTAACTCATCTATGTCAGCGATCATTTGAGTCCCGTGGGCCTCAACTGATGCGCCATCTGTCATCCGGGAGCGGAAGAGTTTCCTTACTAGCTCGTACCTCTTCATCCGCTTGTTAGTGCGGTGAAGATCACGCAATCTTGCCATCATGTTATAGGGATCCAAGTCCCTGTTTTGGCGTCTGAAATGCTGGGTCATTGCAGCTAGCATAACTGACTGAGCTTGGTCACAATCGTCACTATGAGTCTTCCATAACTCTAGCTCCAGTGGCTCAGTGGGTTTAGGCGGGAGAGGCCTCTGAATAGTATACAGTACCCTCTCAGCCCCAAGCACTATCTTGAGGTTCATTTCCCAGTCGGCAAAGTTTGTCCCTTTGAAGACATTATCGCCCATGATTATGTCGCGGATATTACCTTTGCCAGTCATCTTGACAACTATAGTCCAACTATAAAGTCAACGATGTTATGGGTACAGTCAAACTGTTACAAGTAAAATAACAATATATATTAGTCCAACTAATCATTTAAAATATTGACGAAATAATTTTGAAAGACGAGTAAGGCTAATTATCTGAACGAGATTGCAAATTCAATAATAGCCTCCCACTATTTTCTTCAAGTTTCTAACCCTCTGTAGAGAACTCGGGAAATCGAATTTCCTAGTGGGCTAGGATCCCGTTAAATAACACACAACCTTGCTTTGGCCAATAAAAATTGTATGCTATTTAACTTAGGTAGATCTCCATGATCAATTGGATCTCATCCAATTCCTAGATCCGGTTAGGTGGACATCCAAGTCCGAAACATATGTATAATGCCAATGTAACCATTACATTTTCCTAACCCTATCCTCCGAATCATCTAGGCCTTGGCTTTGCCAAAACAAACCTAGTGATTCCAGTTAAGCGGGACCCATTGACGAGGAAAGTTTCGTAATCAATGTCGTTGGACAAAAAGTGATCTTGACTTTGGCCAATAAAAATCACGATTTGGACAAGACACCGATATGCAACAAAACTCTCATGATTCAAGTACATCCTAGATTGACAAAGGTCTTGACTTTGGTAAAAAACAAACCAATGCCAACTTCGGATCTTGAACAAGAACCATTCAATGGAAGGATATTCGCTTGATATAAATTGAGGGATTTTCGCGTAATTGGCAACCAATTTATTTATCTTTGTTAGGTCTCATCATCATACACCCTTAAGCATGCTTCTAAAACATCATAAAGCGCGTAAAGTAAATTAATAGTGATATGCGGATATATATAACAACTTGTTCCTAGAACAAATCACTCCTCACTCCTCTTTCCTCTCCCCGCTAGCACTATTCTACTTCTACCCAATTACATAATACAATAAGAGAAACCTCATTTACATTGAGGGGAATTAGGTGAGAAGAGAATACAAAGAGATAAAGAGATAAGGCTGGACACGCAGGTCCAATTTATAAATTCCAAATTTACAATAATTTCTAAAATTACCCTTTCCCTTCTAATATCCATCCGATATACACTATTCATTCATCACATACATATATATTCAAACAAGACATGCTTCTACAACCAATCTAATCCAATTAATTAGTCTTTGTTAAAGTGATCATCCAATGTTCAAACAACGTTTGATTTTGCGCGAGTCCAACTCGATTGAGAATAAGTACATAAGGTACGAATTCGCGAATTATATCGAACTACTTATTAAATCTAATTTAATTCGTATTCAATACTAATTCAATTATTTAATTCCAAATTAAATGTTTACACTTTTAATGTGCTTTAAAGACTTAGATTCTAAATCTAATCTTATTGGGCCTCAAAGCCCAACTAACATCCATGTTGAATTTAATTCAAGTCAAATGGACTTAGAATTGATTTATTAAGGCTTGGGCTTTGGTCAATGTGGGTCAAACCTAATTACCAAGCCCAAATAAGGAATCACCCTTAAGTGCCATAAAACCAATTTTAAGCCCATAAGGCCCAATTAAATTATTAAAGCCCATTAATTAAATTAATATTCCAAACATTAAAGTCCAATTAATTAAAGTGTAATACCAAGATTAATGTATTAAACCAAATATTTCAAAAATACCCATTTAATTTATTAATCATCATTTTCAAAATAAATGTCCAACATTAATTTTAACAAAAATCAACTCCTTTACATGTCCTATGTATTCGGCCAAGGTGAGTTTTTTGTGTCGATTTGTTTTTCAATCCGATTGAATTATTAATCTACGTCCCGTACACGTTCTAAGTCATCCAATGATCTTAAACACAAAAATTTCAATCCACTCCAAGTAGCAACACATTCGGCCAAGGCATGATTTTGGGGAAAAATTCATCCAATGCATTTTTCATAATTGATTCCATGTATCATCATTCTATATACATGTAAGCATTCTTATTAATCAAATTTCACAAGAACATGCTTCAATCAATTTCACCATATCATTCGGCCAAGGTCAAAATTTGGGGAAAAATCATCCAATGCATTTTTCATAAAATTGATTCCATGTATCATCATTCTATATACATGTAGCTTCTTATTCATCAAATTTCACAAGAACATGCTTTAACCAATTTATCACACCATTCGGCCAAGGTTAAAATTTTGGGGAAAAATCATCCAATGCATTTTTCATAAAATTGATTTCATATAACATCATTCTATATACATGCAAGCATACTTATTCATCAAATTTCACAAGAACATGCTTCAACCAATTTTATCAAATTTTAACCTAAAGTATTTCATGCTTAAACCTAGCTCAATGATACCATTGTTGGTTTCTATAATTGTCCCAAACAAAGATTAAGCATGTGAAATACTATATTGAATATATATAAAAGACTGAAGCATGGCGGAATCATACTTACAAAGCTATGTGATGAAGAAGATGATCAAATGGTGGAAGCTCCAAGTGTTGGAAGATTCGGCCAAGAGGAGAAGAAGAGGAAGCTCCAAGCTTTGTGTATTCCTTGCTCTATGATGGTTTCCCTATCACCTCTTTTGATCCCTTGAAGGTGCTAGCCTTGCATGTTCCAAACATCAACCTTTTCTTCAGCTTTTGGCAACCAAATTTGAAGAAGATGAAGACCAAAACTGCATGCAGTTTTCGGTCAAGTAAAGAGAGAAGAGAGGATTTTTTTAATTGATTTTGATACAAAAATCAATTTATATTTATGTCATAATTTTATTAATTAATAATAAATCTATGACATAAACCATGCAATGGCTTAGAGTGTCAAACACTCAAACTCCATGCAAAACCTTTGAGTGTAATGCACACTATCACCATGCAATGCCTTAGAGTGTGTTTGTACACTATTAACATGCAATGCTTATTAATAAAATAATGCATATAATGACAAGTGTCATGTGGGCCCCACACGTTTCCAATGAAAGTGGGCCCACGTCCACTCACGCGTTCGGGTTCGATATTTCCGAAATACCGAACTTGCGTCGCGACGTTAATTCAATCGAATTTAAATAAATAACGCGCCTAGCGAAATTATTATTTACGTCGCTAACGAATTATTTCTAAATTAACTCGTATGCCCGAATTAAAATCTAATTTTAATTTCGCGTCGAAATCGAATTTCATTATTATATCGAATATAATAATTTACTGATTAATTCAAATTAATCGTTCTCTCTCTCTAAATAAGGCACTTTATCCAAGATAAAGTTTCTCCTCCGTATTAATCCAAGATTAATTAAATTCGAATCAAATATCATAGGTGAATCTTCGGGAAGCGACCCAAGAGACCTCCGGATATTTTGGCAGTAAATACGGTCGTCGGATAATCCGAACACGTACGTACCTCGTACTACGTCTTTACCGATTCACAAGACAAGGTTGGCTTCTAGCAAAGCGCCATGCCTACCCAATTCTCCAGAAATATTCTTATAGGAATATAAGATCTATATCAAGCGTAGTATACCGTAGTATTGCGTACATCGATCCAGTATCGGATGATCACATGCTAGGCTAGGCCTAGGCTGGAGATGTGTCTGCCCCGTACGAAACATATATCGGACATCAAGCAACTAGTCTCTTTAAATCGGACAATCCTGACCTGGTCATATTGTCCCGACGGTTGCAACCTTTTATAGAGTACTAGTTCTGTGCCCTGCGTGATCATCACCTCCATATGTCTGAAGCGATACTTCCATCTTGACATCACATCCAGTACACTACGCTTCTCGATAAACCCAGAAGAGGTGTACACAGAACCGGTTAAGGTCCCCAACCACCAAAACCAAAGTTTACCGATTGTCGCAAGTACTAGCGATGTAAGTCTCAGGTTAAGACCATATACACCTACCCTGATGCGCCCTACCCTGATGCGCAGACACATAGACATACTACCAATGGGATTCCGCGGGGTCTATCCAGAGCGAAGCTGTTTTCCGTACCATCGGTAAAACACAACCTCCTATCGCACTTGCATAAGTATCCAATACTTAAATATATGAGAACTATGCCGTTGTGCCCTCACAACGTGCACAAGCGCAATACTAGCCTATTCCGCATTATCGATGTCCAGTCTCGATAATACTACGGCTAGGGATTTTAATGATTAAACCTTTATGGATTGATACTGTCTCATATCATCTCAATCCAGTACTAATCATATGGACTTTCGCCATTTATATATCAAAGTAAATAAATTACAAAACGGCAAAAGGCAATTTCATTATCACATAGTTAATTTTGTACAATAATACAATATCATTTACAAACAGTGACGCTATGGGACATAATGTCTAACAGTCAAAAACTGCTTTCCTTAAACGAAAACCTTTTGGAGGATGTTTATATGCAACACTTGACAGTTTTTGTCTTACCAAAACATGCAACAAGGTTTGCAAGTTAAATCGATCCATTTATGGACTGAAGCACATCGCATCTTGGAACCAACTTTTGTGAGATCATAAAAGCATATGATTTTGTTCAAAACGAGGATGACCCTTGTGTATATAAGAAGGTTAGTGGGAACTACGCACTACATCATTGTCCTTTATGTGATGATGTATTACTCATGGGCAATGACATTCTCATGCACATTCAGTGAAAGCTTTGGCTTTCATTAAATTCTCTATGAAAGATATGGGAGAAAGCATTCTTAATTCTGGGAATAAAGATCTCCGGGATAGATCTAGAAATCTGCTTGGACTCTCCCATTTATTGACAAAGTGTTGAAAAGATTCAACATGGATCAGTTTAAGAGGGGACTGTTGCCAGTGTCACATGACGTCACTCTATCTAAGGACATGTGTCCTAAAATACAAGATGAGATAGACAACATGAGTCGGATCCCATTCGCTTCAGCAGTCAGATCGATCATATATGCCATGATATGTACGCGACTTAATGTCTCATATGCTTTGAGCATGTGTAGTCGCTATCATGCCGATCCAGGTGATGGTCACTGGATGGCGGTTAAGAACATCCTTAAGTATCTTAGACGAACTAAGGATGCTTTCTTAATCTATGGAGATGGAGAACTTGAGGTAACAGGGTATACCGATGCAAGTTTCCAAATCGATAAAGATGACTATAAGTCGTAATCCAGATACATATTTTGTTTGAACAACGGAGCAGTAAGCTGGAAATCTTCCAAGCAAGAGACTGTTGCCGATTCAACAATAGAAGCGGAATATATTACTGTAGCTGAAGCAACAAAAAAAGCAGTTTGGATCCGTAAATTCCTAATTGGATTAGGAGTAGTTCCGTTAGCAACTGAGCCCGTTCCATTGTATTGTGACAATAACAGGGCAATAGCACAGGCTAAGGAACCGCGGTCTCATCAACGATCCAAACATGTTCTTCGATGTTTCCATCTGATTCGTGAGATCATACATCGTGGCGATATGAAGATCGAGAAGGTCGCATCAGATGATAACATTGCAGATCCGTTGACGAAAGCTATTCCTCAGCAAAAGTTTGAGCGACATGTACATAGTTCAGGTGTTAGATACTTGAGTGACTGGCTATAGGCCAAGTGGGAGATTGTTGGATAATTATAACCCATAACGTCACTATTTGTAAAAGACATTATGGTTTTTATACAAATTAACTATGTGACGAAGGAAATTACTATTTTATCATTTTGTAATTAGATTACTTGAATATATAAATGATAAAAGTCCTTATGATTAGTTCAGGATTAATAAGATATGAGACAATATCAATCCACAAAGGTTTAATCAATAGATATCCCTAGTCATAGTATTATCGAGATTGGACATCGATAATGCAGAATAGACTAGTATTGCACTTGTGCGTGTTATGGAAGCATAACAACATAGTTCTCATATATTTAAGTATTGGATATTTATACAAGTGTGATAGGAGGTTGTGTTTACCGATAGTACGGAACAGCTTCGCTCTGGATAGACCCCTCAGAATCCCATTGGTAGGATGACTATGTGTCTATGGGAATCCAAATCAGGATAGGTGTATTTGGGCTTAACCTGAGACTTGCATCGCTAATACTTACGACAATCAATACGCTTTGGTTTTGGTCGTCAGAGACTTTAACAGGTTCTGTGTACACCTCTTCTGGGTTTATTGAGAATCGTAGTGTATTGGGTGTGATGTCAAGATGCAAGTATCACTTCAGTCATATGGAGATGATGATCACGCAGGAAACAGAACTGGTACTCTAATGTGTTGCAACCATCGGGATAATATGACAAGGTCATGATTATCCAATTAAAGAGACTAGTTGCTTATGATCCGATATATGCTTCGTACGGGGCAAACACTATTCCAGCCCCAGGCTGCGTGTGACATCTGATACTGGATCGTAATAAGTAATACTACGTATACAACGCCTGCCAAAGATTATATATTCCTTAAAAGAATATTTCTGGAGAATTAGGTAGGCATGGTGCTTTGCTAGAAGCCAACCATGTCGTGTAAATCGATAAGAACGTGGTACCGAGTACGCACGTATTCGGATAGTCGACGACCGGATTTACTGCCAACATATCTAGGGATCTCATGGGTCATTTCCCGATGACGTTTGACTCGAACATAATTAATCTGAGATTTATTAGAAGAGAGAGAAAATTAATTTAGGATTAATTGCGGCGAGAATTTGTTTGGGATAAAATTCGATTAAAATAAAGAGAACGATTAATTTAGAATTAATCGCATGAAATAATATGCTTGATATATTAAATGAAATTAGATTTCATAGCGGAATTAAAATTAGATTTTAATTCGGGCGAACGAATTATTTAGAATTAATTCGCGAGCGACTTTAATATTTAATTAACGTCGCAATGGAAAATTTGTTAATTCGAATTAATGAATGATGAGCGGAAAATATATCAATATTTACCGCCCTTTACTTAATATTTTGTTTAGTTTCTCGGGTTTGATGAACGTTTTGATGTGTTTTAGTTTATTTTGCAGATAAAAAATATCGGGTCTTAATGAAATCATTTAGGACGAAATGTGGATCAAATAAGGGCAATTATTGGACTTGATATATTAATTTTGAAGATTGGAAATTTGAAAGGGCGTTTTTGACGAAGTGCAGTTTTGGAAATTCCAGTTTTGCGCATCTGTCGTATTTTGGGCATAACTTTTTACTCAGATATCGGATTGAGCTGATTCAAGTTCCAGATTAAAGAAGACTCAAAGATCTACAACTTTGAAAGAGAAAAATTTTCGAATTCTGATGTTTCATGACCGAAATTGATGAACCATCCAGAAGTGTGTGGAGTGTAATTATTAAAAGTCATTATCAATCATTTTTCAAAGCAAAATATTAATTAATAATAATTAATAAAAATTATCAAATCAACACCAAACAAGATAAGCAATTAGTGGAGCAATTATGGATTTGGTGGAGTAATTAGTGGAGAAATTAATAATGGATTTGGTGGAGAATTTGATGGATGATTTGATGTTGGCAAAATTTTGCCTATAAATACCAAACCATTTCATTTGTAAAATTCATACTTTCTTCCTGAAATTCTTAATGAATAATAAGAAGATTGTATCTAGTTTGTTTATTTTTAGTTTCACAGTAATTAATTTCAGTTTCGCACTTTCTTTTATTTACTTTTCAGTTTTTACTTTCCGCAATTTACTTTTACTCACACAACTTTTCTTTCTTTAATTTTTCAGTTTTTACTTTTCAGTAATGAGGAGGTAATTTCCCAAGCTAGGGTTGAAAGGTAATTCTTTTACTATTACTATTTAGATTAATCTCCCTTAAAAATAATATATTCACTATTAAAATACTGATTAATAAGGATACCGCTATATTGGTCGGTTGGCAATTCATTTAATCAGGTTTAAACCTGACTAATCAAGGATACCGCCAGATTGGTCGGTTGGTAAATTTATTTTGGTACCGCCTTTATGGCTGGATTATGGACAAATATTACCGCCTATATGGCTGGTTGGACTTAATTTGACTTAATCAGGATACCGCCAGATTGGTCGGTTGGTAAATAATATCACAAGTTTATATATTATTTTATGGGAGATATCTAAATTAGTAGTAGTAAAAGTAATTCCTTTTACCTAGCTTTTTATTTTATTGTAATTTACTTTTCAGCTTTTACTTACGCAATTACTTTCAAGCATTTTCATTTTATGTCTTTTACTTTTAAGATTTTATTAGCCCTAGTTATGTGTGGTAACTAAATTAGTTATCTGGGGTGTGATGAAATCCAATATCACCGTTTTATAAGGGTTAGATTATAGCTTGGGTAATATAAAGATTATATTTATTGTGTCTTAAACTTAATGCTTTTTCATTAACTGGCCATTAATAAAATTGATCTGGTAAATCTAAATGAAACTAGACATAGGGATTTTAGGTTTCAGCCTTAGACTCAATAGCCCACGATCTTCCTTGAGGATAGATAACCCTTTAATAGATTCCTTATAGGATAGGAATATACCTGTTGGGCGGGGGTAGCCATAATTGGACTTAAACTTAATGAATCCAGATAATTTGGTTGACATAGACATATGGTTCAATTGGGTTAAACTGGGTATTTGTGTCTGACCATCGACAGAGGCTTACATATAATTTAGTGTTCCAGGTTAATAAATCAATATATTACCCAACTTTAAGATAACCACTTCATCTTTAAAATGATATTGGAAGAAATCACACCCTAGATAGTTTTTACTTTGAATTTTCTTAAAACCTATTTTCGACAATTTTATTTACTTGCTTTTAAATTTAGAATCGTCACCATTTCAAATCAATCAATCAACTTGTTAGATATTAGTAATCATTTGACCTCATAAAATTAATAGTTTAGATTTAAGTCCTCGTGGGATCGATATTTTTATACACTTGAACGATACGTGCGCTTGCGTTATACGTGCGTTGAAAGTGGTTTTGCAAATTAAATAAATAAAAAGACAAAAGAAAATACTAAGGAAAAATAACAAAAGACACAAAGATCTAGGGTCGTGAATCATCTAATATCATTTAAAAGATGAAGTGGTTATTTTATGTTTGTGTAATAAACAGTTTACTAACCTGGAACACTAAATATGCAAAAGCCTCTGTCGATGGTCAGACGCAAATACCCAGTTTAACCCAATTGAACCATATGTCTATGTCAACCAAATTATCTGGATTCATTAAGTTTAAGTTCCAATTATGGCTACCCCCGCCAACAGGTATATTCCTATCCTGTAAGGAAATCTATTAAAGGGTTATCTATCCTCAAGGAAGATCGTGGGCTATTAAGTCTGAGGCTGAAAACCTAAAATCCCTATGTCTAGTTCATTTTAGATTTACCACATCAATCTTATTGGTGATCAGACAACAAGAAGCATTAAGCTTAAGACTTAATAAGTAAACCTTTAAAATACCCAACTATAAAAATAACCCCTTTAAAACGGTGATATTAGAATTCATCACAACCCCAGATAACTAACACATAACTAGGGCTAGTAACAACTTAAAAGTAAAAGACATAAAGTAAAATACTGAAAGTAAAAGACATAAAGTAAAACTGAAAAGTAAAATAAATAAATGCTAAGGTAAAAGGAATTACTTTTACTACTACTAATTTAGATATCTCCATAAAATAATATATAAACTTGTGATATTATTTTACCAACCGACCAATCTGGCGGTATCCTGATTAAGTCAAATTAAGTCCAACCAGCCATATAGGGCGGTAATATTGTCATAATCCAGCCATAAAGGCGGTAACAAAATAAATTTACCAACCGACCAATCTGGCGGTATCCTTGGTTAGTCAGGTTTAAACCAGATTAAATTGAATTGCCAACCGACCATATAGCGGTATCCTTTATTAATCAGTATTTTAAATAGTGAATATATTATTTTTAAGGGGATTAATCTAAATAGTAACAGTAAAAAGAATTACCTTTCACCCTAGCTGGGGAAATTACCTCCTCATTACTGAAAAAAATAAAACTAAAAATTAAAGAAAGAAAAGTACTGTGCGTAAAGTAAATTGCGGAAGTAAACTGAAAAGTAAAGAAAAGAAAGTGCGAAACTGAAATTAATTACTGAAAACTAAAAATAAACAAACTAGATACAATCTTCTTATTTATTCATTAAGAATTTCAAAGAAAGAAAGTATGAATTTTACAAATGAAATGGCTTGGTATTTATAGGCAAAATTTTACCACCATCAAATCATCCATCAAATTCCCACAAATCCATTTATTAATTCTCCACTAATTACTCTCCACCAAATCCATAATTGCTCCACTAATTCCTTATCTTGTTTGGTGTTGATTTGATAATTTTTATTAATTAATTATTAATTAATTAATATTTTGCTTTGAAAATGATTGATAATGACTTTAATAATTACACTCCACACACGTCTGGATGGTTCATCAATTTCGGTCATGAATCATCAGAATTCGAAAATATTTTCTCTTTCAAAGTTGTAGATCTTTGAGTCTTCCTTAATCTGGCACTTGAATCAGCTCATCCGATATTGGAGTAAAAAGTTATGCCCAAAATACGACAGATGCGCAAAACTGGAATTTCAAAACTGCACTTCGTCAAAACGCCCTTTCAAGTTTCCAATCTCCAAATTAAAATATCAAGTCCAATAATTGCCCTTATTTGATCCATATTCGTCCTAAATGATTTCATTAAGTCCCAATATTATTTTATCTTTATCTGCAAAATAAACTAAAACACATCAAAACGTTCATCAAAACCCGAGAAACTAAACAAAATATTAAGTAAAAGGGGCGGTAAATATTTATATATTTTCCGCTCATCACACCCCCCCCAACCTAACATTTTGCTAGTCCTCGAGCAAAACATAAATAAAATAACATGAAATAAAATTAACTAAGCCACTTTCGTAGGGATCACGATTGCATTTAGCGTATGCAACAGCCTTTAAACCCCTAGGTGTCCCTAGTGGACGAGTTGTAGTCTCGTGAGGGCTTACAGCAATGATACCCCACAAACATTTTACAAAAGTAAAAAGTTGTTAAAACTAATGCACACAAAAGCAAAAAAGACAAGCGAAAAGAGAATAAAGATGTTAGTGACTAATCAGTTGAAACTTCACTCCAAGTTACTAGTGTTTTTTTTCTTTCTAAATTACTAATAAGTAAAAACTCTCCGATTATTTTTACCATTCTCCATATACACAGCCAACCAAATATTAAACACTCATTTTTTGCCCACAACAGTCATAAGTGTAGTTGATAAGAGAGTAATATTTTTGTCCTAAAGTTTCTATCAGATTTCACATCTTTTTGGAGCAATGGAATAATTTTCTAATTTTCTGATTTTTTTTTTGATTTTTCTCTATTTTTATTTATATACAATATCTTCCATCTATGTAGTGAGTGTTGGGGTCGGTGACTCCCAAACCAGTTGGTTTTAGGGCACCAGGTGTTAAGACACCCCTACGGACTTAATTACTCAGACTTCAGATATATATATTTTTGCAGCCGCATCTTTGATCCATGTAGCGAGCTTTGGGCCAGTGACTCCCAAACCAGTTGGCTTTAGGGCACTAGGTGTTAAAACACCCTTACAGACTTAATAACTCGGATCTCAAACGTTTTTTTTTTTTTTTTTTTTTTTTACTCCACTGCTTTTTAGGATGTTTCCTCCATTAAACTAGAGCACTGAATATTACAAACTTTTCAATTTTAACTCATTTCTGTATGTTACTATATAGTTTGATAATATCTACTAACTAAACTAACAATAAGATTACTTTTAGTCAGTTTTAAGGAGAATTCACAAATTAAATAATTCAAAATGAAATAAACAAAAATTAACTTGTTTTGAAAATAGGCTTAGATACGTCTCAGGAGTGGAAACTCCTTACTCGGCTATCTCTTACCAATTTCACTTTTTTAGTCAATTAAAAACACAAAAACAACAAAATATTTTTGTAATTTTTTTTTGAAATTTTTTTCATTTTTTTGTATTTTTCGAAAAATTTTGGACTAAAAATAAAAACCCAATACAAACAAGTTACTATTAACTATATCTCACCCCCAAACCTAAATGAGACATTGTCCCCAATGTCTTAAACAATAGAAGAAGAGTTTAGAAAATCGTACCTGGTTAGTTGAAATTCTACAGGAAATTAAAGGTTAAGATCCAGATTTATTCGACGCTTCTTACCACGATCATCATCGGACCATTTTATCTTTGAAATGATAGGGTCAACTTGTGGTTCATAGGCTATGAGTTGGGCAATTAGATCCGAGCAGTTCTGGCAGTAAAGATGAGTTCTTTCATAGGTTTCGACACGAACCCATTTCTTCGAGCATCATCAAAAGAAACACACAAAGAAAATCATAAAATCCATCAATGTTGAGCAGTCCAAGCGGTTTCTGGTGTATGTTCAGGTTCGCCCAAGATAGTACTATAAATATTTTCCTCCAATGTGCCCAAGCCACCTGGCAAAGCAATAAAAGCATCAGAACGGTTAATCATTTCTACCAGTCGTTCAGACATACCTGGCACGATCAGTTCCTCTCCGTTTATGATCCAATAAGATTCGCCTCTGCCAAGGGTTTTGGGATGATTCCCAAACATGACTGCCTCCTTCCTGTACAGCCTTTGAAACGATCCCCATAAGTCCAAGATTTCCTCCTTCCGCCATATATTAAGTGCATATTCCTTACTGCTAAGACTCTGACCCAATTCCTGTGCTGCCTCTATGTATTGTGGGCTTAGTACCAACACTACTACCGCAAAACACGCAGATGTTTTCAACTCGTCTTCTTGAAGTGGCTTCCATTTTTTTTTGTATTTCTTTTCAACTCTGGATGCCTTCAAAAGTGCAATGACGGGCTGAATTTATAGTACCTGAAAAAGGGTGAGTAATAATAGCACTAATATCTTCCAAAGGACGATTTTTAGCTAAACAACAAAAGAGATCGTGAAAGGTCAAAAAGTCTGGATCCTGTCTACGAAAATAAAGATAATTACAATAGAAAAGCGAATCAAAGCAATAATTAAGGCAACGGAATTGTGTACGCAATACGCCACTCGCGCTTAGTATAAATTCATAAGATGTGTCTCAAGATTTCATTCCTTATTCAGCCATCGCTAATGAATTGTTTTTCATCTTTGATTGCCAAACACAATTCCTTCTGTCTTAAAATGCTTCGTTTGTGCCTTTCCCTAACAAAATAACACACAAAATTAAAAAGTTCACACCAAAATATGAAAACAAATTACAACAAATTGCATGGGTTTGCCTCCCTGCTAGCGCTAAATTTTTCGTCTTCAGCCAGACGTGACTGAAATTCATCTGTAAGGAGGTTTCAATGTCGTTTTGGATGTCCGATTAAGACAATCCCGTGAGCGTTGCTTTTGAAGGGTCTCTTCCAACGGTAAAGTGGCAAAAAGAGTTTTGTCTCATTTAGTGCTCGTACCACCTTTTTGCTCCTTGTTACTCCAGTGGTTCCTGCAAAGAAAGAAAGAAAATCGGAGGTCTCGTATGATGTTTGACTTGGAATGGAAATTCCATTCTGTCAAGCTCTTGTTTGATATCTTTAATTTGTACTCCCCAAAACAGCGATGTTTTTCTCCTGAATGCTCTGGATCTTTATTAAGGTCAGACATTTGCTCCTCCATTTGCTCTGTTTCT
>SKCR01003699.1:0-26867 GCA_019454045.1 Zanthoxylum bungeanum
ACTTTCGCGTAATTTTATTTACTTGTTTTTAAATTCAAAATCATCACCACTTCAAATCAATCAATCAATAGGTTAGATACTAGTAATCATTTGACCTCATAAAATTAATAGATTAAGTATTAAGTCCTCGTGGGATCGATACTTTTATACCACTTGAACGATACGTGCGTTTGCATTACACACGTGGGATTACGCACCGGTCAGCGGAGATCCGTCTGCTTGGTGTATCACATGGATGCATGTGTTGCTCGTGTCCATCGAAATGACCGCCGACAGTGTTCATATGGAGTGTTTATCCCATGTGTCTGTGAGAACTTTCATGTATCGATTATATGACCAGTCCTTAGACTTAAGGTATTTACAATCTTATGAGTGGATCAAATAACTTTGACATTCTCCTTCTTTGGTTCAAAAGATCCAGTCATAAGGGTATGATTGGGTCATTTGTTGAAACACATGAAGTTTGTAAAGATACAACAGAGAATCGCCACTCTCTCGGATAATATTTTTTTATAAGAGTAGTATTCCAGTTCGCGGGTTGATATGTGTGATCAGTGTTTGAGATTTTGCCCACAGCGGAAGAATCATGTGAGATTATTGGGTTAGCACAATTCATGACACTATCAACATCATACCTTTGACCATATGGGTAGACACTTTCCGTACCCTAGGTCAATAGGTGGGGATACAGTGAGGCGATAGACCGTATCATATGTAAATCGCATACAAAATGGGTATATATATCTTTCCTTCTCATTTGGGGGCCTTGGCATGTTGCTAGATGTCAATCTTGGTCATTGAAATCGAATGACCATCTGATCGGAGGATAATTTATGTTCGACTAAATTATCACAGTTCATTTCATGTCCAACTTGAGGGGAATTCAAAAGGTCACACACAACAAAGTCGAAATCAATGGTTAACAGTGCACATTACATATTTAACAGCATATATAAGTGAGCAACTCTAAAGTTTAAGAGTAAGCCACTGATTTTGAGGATCCTTAAGTCTAATTGACTAGAGGAACCTCGAGTTAAAAATTTTGAGGTATTTGACTAAGCTAGCACCAAGGGAAAAATACCCGTGCACTCAAGGCGTAGTCTTGTTGTTGAGTTTTGGCTTTGGTGTGTGCATCTTTGGAGGCCACACACTTGGGTAGCTCTTTGGAAAGTGGAAGAGCTTGCTGAGTTCGAGAAAAGCTTGTAGATTGGAGGGAGGACTGAAGGAGTCTACGGTTTAAGTAAGTCCTTTTTCTTTCTTATTTTAATTAGAGTTCTTATGATAGTTAGCATGTTTAGGTTTATGTTCTTTGCATGCTTTATGAGTTTTATGCTTAGAATATATAGTAACATGCCTAGGCCTGTATAATAATCAAAACAAATGGGTCTTGGGCAAAAGGAAAGCGGCATCATAATTTTATTTTTCCGCTACGCACTCGCGGCCGCTTCCCAACAGTGGTATCAGCGGGCCGTTTTTGTTTTGATTAGTTATCACTCATTTGAACTCGAAATTGGGTGTTTAAAAGCTCGTTGGAAATCTAACACCCTGAACTTAATTTGAGGTACAAGTTTTGCATGATTTGGTTAAGATTTGAATTGTGAAATTGCATTTAAAGTTCACGCGTCTGCAGAAAAACGTGAATAGTAAATTTATTTGAATAAAATAAAATGCAATATCATAATTAAATATTAATCAAAGTTATTTAATGCCTAAAATAATTCCAACATATTAAAACTCATATGCTTGATGATTCTATGTATGATTAGATATGGCATGATTATTTTAGGGTGCAAGCATCTAGAGACTTTCTAAGAAATAGAGAGTGTATTGCTTATCCCTTAGCTAAGTAATTATTTCATGATGAACTTAGAGATTTATTACCTTTAAGGCTAATAAATATAAATCACTTATTTATAATAAAAGACATTATAAAAGATACAAGTGGGGTGGGACCAAGGCGTTAATAAAACTTTCCAAACTAAAGTTAATTTAACCAAAGGTATTACTAGAGTTAGATAATGATTTGGTGTCTTCATTCACTCACTACCTTTTTATAGCTAAAAGGAAAAGCTGTGAAGACATCTAGATAATTAAAAACTATCTAGGGTTGTGATTTCTTCCAATATCATTTTAAAGATGAAGTGGTTATCTTAAAGTTGGGTAATATATTGATTTATTAACCTGGAACACTAAATTATGTGTAAGCCTCTGTCGATGGTCAGACACAAATACCCAGTTTAACCCAATTGAACCATATGTCTATGTCAACCAAATTATCTGGATTCATTAAGTTTAAGTTCCAATTATGGCTACCCCCGCCCGACAAGTATATTCCTATCCTGTAAGGAAATCTATTAAAGGGTTATCTATCCTCAAGGAAGATCGTGGGCTATTGAATCTAAGGCTGAACCTAAAATCCTATGTCTAGTTCATTTTAGATTTACCAGATCAATTTTATTAATGGCCAGTTAATGAAAAAGCATTAAGATTAAGACTCAATAAATAAATCTTTATATTACCCAAGCTATAATCTAACCCCTTATAAAACGGTGATATTAAAAGTCATCACAACCCCAGATAACTAATATAGTTACAACACATAACTAGGGCTAGTAAAAACTTGAAAATAAAAGACATAAAGTAAAAATGCGGTAAAGTAAATACTGAAAAGTGAATTACAATAAAATAAAATGCTAAGGTAAAAGGAATTACTTTTACTACTACTAATTTAGATATCTCCCGTAAAATAATATATAAACTTGTGATAATATTACCAACCGACCAATCTGGCGGTATCCTGATTAAGTCAAATTAAGTCCAACCAGCCATTAAGGCGGTAAAAAGATTTGTCCATGAACCGCCATATAGGCGGTAAGAAAGTTTAATTACCAACCGACCAATCTGGTAGTATCCTTTATTAGTCAGGTTTAAATAGTGAATATATTATTTTTAAGGGAGATTAATCTAAATAGTATTAGTAAAAGAATTACCTTTCACCCTAGCTGGAGAAGTTACCTCCTCATGGTAAATAGTGAAAACTGTAAAAAGTAAAAAGTAAAAATTAAATTACTATTATTATAAAACGTAATTAAAATTAATTACAAAACTAAAAACTAAAAAAACTAAAAAACTAAAAGAAAGTAGAGAGATAAACTCTCTCTTTAGATAGAATATAAGAGAAAGAGTGGTGCAACTAATTCTGAAATTTGAAGCTCTATTTATAGGCCCTGGTAGGCTTCGGGCGTCGCGACGCTGAGGCCTCTGGCGTCGCTACGCCAGCTTCTGTCGATGTGGCACGCTCTGGTTCATCTGTTTTCAGATTCTGGATAAGCTGATAAGGTGACACGTGGCGAGGTAGTTGGGCTTCAATTATTGTGACACGTGGCGGCTTCTGATTGGTCGACGAGATTCTTATCTGCCACGTGTCAGATAAGGATTAGATACTCAATGATTGATGCTGACGTGGTGATGATGTGGCGGTGACGTGGCGACACGTGGGAAAGAGACTGTCGGCACCGTAGGATTGCGACACGTGGCACTTCCTGATTGGCTGATGATGACGTGGTGGTGAGGTGGCAGTTTGACTTGGTCAACCTGGTGATGTGGCTGATGACGTGGCAATGACGTGGAGTGACACGTGGCGATGATGACTGTTGGCACCGTAGGATGCTGACACGTGGCACGGCGCACATTAGCAGATCGGCTGTGATGGTGACACGTGGCACGACGCACGTTAGCAAAGTCAAACTTTTCTCAGATTCTGATTTGGGGACCTGGCGCACGTTAGCACTGTTCGGTGCACGTTAGGCGTCGCGACGCTGAAGGTCTTGGCGTCGCGACGCGGGAATTTACAAAATGCCATTTTCGTCCAATTTTCACTGTTTTGGCCCAAATCACCTCCAGAATGTCCTGAAACTTTATTTATCTACAAAATAACACAAAACACATCAAAATATTCACAAAACTCAAGAAACTATACAAATTATTAGGTTAAATGAGTGGGAAATAGTGATAGATTTACCACTCATCAGTTCGACCAGAACTAAAAGTTCTTTTTCGAAATTCCATGGCCCCTCTGTCAGAACTCTACTTCTATCTACCTCTGAGCCGAATTTGAAAAGGAAAAATATTTGTTCCTATGTTTTCAACTTTTACCTCATTGACTATTCTCATTATTTGTTGGATTTCACTCTTCAGCCCTTCTTTGTTGACTGCCTTATTGAGCAGAATCTTCTCCACTGGATAACCTTCTAATGGCTTTTTACCTTTGTCCCTCGTTGTCCATTGATTTTATAGTAACTTACACTTATTCTTATTCTTCTTTTTGTGAAATGATCTACATTTGAGTATTAATTCTTCTGTCTCTATTTAACATCTACTTAAAGAAAATAAAGGAATGCACATCAAGCTAATCTTTCTTTTTAAGTGTATTTTGTATAAATCTTAAGATTAAAGAAAGATGCACATGTTGAGGTACATGAAGTTGCCATCATAAAAAAGGGAGAGATTGTTAGTAACATGATTTTGATGATGCCAATGAAGTAAAATGGCTCAAAGATAAGAAGCTTAAAGACATGAAGACTTGGGCAAAGAAGATCAACATTAGAGACTTGATTTTGACGGTGTCCAAATATCTCAATATTAGCAAATCAAGTTTGATGAGTCAAAGAGCCAAAATTTTGATAAAGAGCCCAAAATAAGCTCAAATTTGACCAAAGGTTGATGAAGAGTGATGAAGAGCCAAAATGAACTAGAAGATGATCAAGAGAACGAATATGATAAAGAGTCAAAAAGAGGATGAAAAAGCCAAAGCAAGAGTCAAGTAAGATGAAAATCAAAGATGGTGATTAACAGCTAACATTAATTATAAGTGAGTTTATTCAATTGTTTAAAGTTATTAAGAATCATACATTTTGCATCACTTGTATTTAAAATGACTTAGAATGCTTAAGAAATCATTAACACTAAAATGAATTTCAATATACAGGTACATCAGAAAATCATTTTGAAAATTAGTAAACAGATGAATTAAATTTTAAATAATATACTGTTAGATAGATATGTGTATTTATTTTTCTATGGTTAAAACGGAACATAATTTTGATATATAAAACTTTTGCTAGAGCCATATTACTACAACATGTTCTATGTGTATTTTTTCTGCAGACTTGGAATATTAGCAAATTTACACAAAACTCATTATACTTTTTTTAGGTACAGTTTTCGTAGATGATAGCCCTACGTGTCTAGTTTAATTAGAATTTATGGAAGTTGATTTGAAATTTTTTAGAGTAAGTTATGGCCAAAATATTAAGTGCTGTCAGGCTTGACTGGCCATCAGAAAGTTGCTGAGACCGACATACCGGCCTCTGAAATCAGCATACTGCTCCCAGAGTTCCCAACAATCATGTTTTTGAATAATAAAATTACAATACAACTTGAGAACTCTCAAATTATAAGAAGTTCAAGAGTGTGAATTTCTAACCCAAGTATTCCAAGCTCACTAAAATGTTATGAATATGTAATGTGTGAGCTTTGATTATGATGAGAGTGTTTGATAAAGAAGATTTAAGTTACCCTCAATATTTTTACCTTAGATAAAATATATGAAGGTTTAAGAGTCTTGGCAAAAATGAAATTGTGATTCAATTTATTGAGAAACTGAAATTATCCTTATTGTATGCACTGAGGCCGGTATGATATATGAAGGTTTAAGAGTCTTGGCAAAAATGAAATTGTGATTCAATTTATTGAGAAACTGAAATTATCCTTATTGTATGCACTGAGGCCGGTATGATATATGAAGGTTTAAGAGTCTTGGCAAAAATGAAATTGTGATTCAATTTATTGAGAAACTGAAATTATCCTTATTGTATGCACTGAGGCCGGTATGCCAGTCTTCCATTGCAATGACTAAAAAAATATTACTGTTTGATATCGATAAGCACAATAATGACATGATTACAGACTATTAAAGATCATGCGAGTTCCAGAGAGCATGTAGAATGATAAGGTAGACTGATATGCTCTAGTCCAATTCCAGTAACTGTACAATCTCCACAATGATCGGTATCAGAGACCGGTATTGAGTAGCTCGGTTCCAAGGCAATGTTAAACTGCTCAGAATAGAGCAGGGGCACCGATATGCCGGTGTGGGGGACCAGTATGCCGGTTCCAGTGCAGACTTCCCAAGATTTAAAGGTTTAAATATTTTACGCTAGACCCTAATGCATCTATATGAATGTGCATAAGTCTTATAAGCTTAGAGTACTTGAATTATAACTCACTAACAATGAGAGTCCTAAACTAAAAGACTACATTTTATTTCTTCATTTTGTTTGAGTCTTCACATCCATTTTGCTTCGATATCTTTTGTAATGCTCGTGAATGCGCGTCGAAATCTCTCGCGTTGCATCACCAAAATCCATTACTAAGAATATGGTGTTAACAATCTCCTATTTTTTGATGATGGAAACCTTTAAAACTTGTGAGTTTTGAGAGTTCCAAATTTGTTGACGATTATAGCTCCCCTCAACATGTGATTGCCTTCAATATTGCTCTATAAATTTAGACAAATACATTAGTACACACATTTGGTCCACCTTAATATAAGAGTGAGGGTAACATAATTTTTATCTCTTATTTTATGATTTCCCCCATTGCCATTAACAAAATGAATGGAGAAGCAAAGTTAAGCTCCAAAGAGATATAAACCAATCATGTGCATAAAATATATTAAAATTCATAAACATGCACAATTAGTATTTTCTTCCTTTCCTTGCCATACAATCTAAACTTCATGCATAGGTAATCATCAAAATCATCCAAGTTATTCCAATATCTATGTATTTCTTTTTTAACAAATAATCAATGACAAGACATATTCAATACTAAAAATCCAAAATGATCACAAATGTCATATATATCAATAAGTCCTACGTGATACCAATTGAGATTAATAATATGATCAATTTAAACAATTAAGATTGATTTAGGCAATGTGTGCAAAACTTCGTACAAATTTAGCTTAAATGCCCAATCAATGGTATGTTACACAATTAAGTTCAATTCATAGCAAAAATTTAAGCATATTCAAGTAAGGTGGAGGAAACGGTACCAATGTTGCCGTAAACATAAATTTTACCTTTTACTGTTGTCACCGAGGACAAATCCACCAATCTTGAAATTTATTCGTTTTGAGGTACACTTTGATATTCTTCTTTTTGAGCTCTTTCTCCATTTTGTGTTGAGTCTATTGGATCAATTGCATTTCTCATTAATCCCTTTTCCTAAAGCTTCCCCTACAAGATCATTTAAAGCACATTTTGGTACCCAAACTTTCTTGGGTTCATAAGGGCCAGACTTAGTTCATTTTGTAACCCAAATAATAGTCACATTCTCTTTTTAGTCAAAAAATGATATCTTTTGTGACCCTTCATATTACATGCATGGTATACAACAATTGATTCAATTGCTTTAGATGCAAGTACATGAGATGAATGTGTATATGATTTGGATGCCTTCACAAAATAATTGTTCAAGTATTTTTTTCTTCATGTGAGGATTATATCATAAGCCACATTTTCCAAAAACACTTCTTATGAACCAAGTAGTATTTTAAAATTCTTTTCACCTTGAGTGAACCTGTTCACAATGTCATGCAAATCATATAATTTCTGATTCAAATCATTATTTTTAATTTTCAAAGATGTACAAACACGTGATGATTTAGAAATAGATGCTTCATTTTACATGTTCTCTACACTATGTCCATACTTATCATCTAAACACATATCATCAAAATTTAAAGCATGACTTTGTTCAATATCAGATGCAATGCTCATTTTGATCAATCACACACATCATTTTTCATGTTTGGCCTTTAATTAAATATTATCATTTTTCAAAGCACAAATTTTATCTATACATGATGCATGTTAATGTTGAAGTAATGTATGCTCTTTCTTAATCAAATTACATTTCTTCTTAAGAGCATCATATTTATCGTACAAATCATTCAACATGTCAAGCATTTAATCAGAATCATAAATTTCATTTTACAAAAAAATACTTTATTTTTCCGATTCCCCTTTAGGATTTTCTGTATCTATGAATGCAAAATTACAAGTTTCATCATTTGATGAGCTAGGATCAATATAACATTCATTTAATTGACTATTTTCCTCATTAGTATTTCTAAAGATTTCCATAATTCATATGAATTTGTAAATTTGGGAATCCTATCAATTATACTTTTATCTAATGCTTCACATAAAAATTTAAGTGTATTAGAATTTACTGAAGTTTTTCGCCCTCCTGAAATTCCATACTAGTAAAACACAAACAATCTCTCTATACCCAAAAGGGGGGGAGAGGGGGGAATTGGTAACAATAATATTGTAGAAATAAAAATCTTGCCAATTTTACGCTACTAAGCTAGTAGCTTCACCAATTTAGCTAGTGATCAATTTTCCAAATTAATATAATTAACAATTAATACCCAAAAGCAAGTTTCTAAACAATATGCATATTTAAGATACAAACTTGTAATAAATAAAGGAGTTTAAGGTTAGAGAAAATTGACACCGTATTTATAGTGGTTTAGCCAACTCTTTTCCTATGTCCACTCCCCCAAGCCTCACTTGAAGATTTCCACTAAGTTGAATCCATAACTTACACCAAGTTTTTTATGGCTCACTCGCAACCAAGAGTTTTGTCTCTTAGGTGCACACCAAAACTTTTACACAAGAGTTTTCCAATGGCTCACTTTTAAACCCTTACAATGAATTTTTTTCCTAGGCTCACTAATAACCTTTAAACAAATTGCCCTTTTGTGTATACCCACTCAACAAGGGACTTATCTGTTGGACAATTATGACCCATAGCATCATTATTTGTACATATCATGGTATTGTTGCACAAATTAACTATGTGACAAAGGAAATTGCTTTTTTATCATTTATAATTAGATTACCGTGATATATAAATGATAAAAGTCCATATGATTAGTTCCGGATTGATAAGATATGAGAAAGTATCAATCCATGAAGGTTTAATCATTAAAACATCCCTAGTCGGAGTATTATCGAGATTGGACATTGATAATGCGGAATAGACTAGTATTGCACTTGTGCGTGTTATGGGAGCATAACGACATAGTTCTCATATATTTAAGTATTGGATACCTATGCAAGTGTAATAGGAGGTTGTGTTTACCGATGGTACGGAAACAGCTTCGCTCTGGATAGACCCCTCGAAATCCCGTTGGTAGTATGACTATGTGTCTATGGGAGTCCGAATCAGGGTAGGTGTATTTGGTCTTAAACTGAGACTTGCACCACTAATACTTGCGACAATCAATATGCTTTGGTTTTGGTCGTCCAGGCTTTAACCGGTTATGTGTACGCCTCTTCTGGGTATATTGAGAATCGTAGTGCATTGGGTGTGATGTCAAGATGGAAGTATCACTCTAGTCATAGTGGAGATGATGGTCGCGTAGGATACAGAACTAGTACTCTTATGTACTGCAGTCATCGGGATAATATGACTAGGTCATGATTATCTGATTATAGAGACTAGTTACCAGAGATTCGATATGTGCTTCGTACGGGGCAGACATAAAGCCAGCCCCAGGCCTTGCATGTGACATCCGATACTGGATCTCAATACGCAATACTACGTATACTACGCCTGATATAGATTACATATTCTTTTAAGAATATTTCTGGAGAATTGGGTAGGCACAGTGCTTTGCTAGAAGCCAACCATGTCTTGTAAATCGGTAAAAACGTAGTACTAGGTACGTACGTATTCGGATAGTCCGACAACCAGATTTATTGCCAACATATTCGGGGATCTCATGGGTCGCTTCCCGAAGATTCACTGATGACGTATGACTCGAGCATAATTAATATGAGATTAATTAGTTGAGAGAGAAAATTAATCTAGGATTAATTACGGAGATATTTTATCTGGGATAAAATATTAATTATAGAGAGAGAACGATTAATTTGGAATTAATCGATAAAATAATATATTCGATATATTATACGAAATTTGATTTCGACGCGGAATTAAATTTAGAATTAATTCACTAGCGACGTGAATAGTAATTTTGATAGGCATAATTATTTAATTAAATTTGATTTAATTACGTCGCAACGGAAAATTCATTAATTCGGAATTAGCGAACCCGAGCCCGGGAGTGTTTGCGGGCCCACTCGCATTTCGAATCAAGCGTGGCCCACAAGTCACATCACGCGTCACATCACATGTCACTTTAGTGATGGATGTCAAGTCACCTTTTGGTGATTGACAACCAGTCACTATTCATGATGTTGGTAGTTGTGGAAATTAATGCAATTTTTGCCTCCAAAATTGGTTTTGCTTTTTGGAAAAGCCAGCAATTTTTGGTATATGTTTTTAGAAAACCATTACAACACAACTCTCTTCTCTCTCCTTCTAACACACACGGTTTGGGAACCAATTTTCTTTCCTCTCCCATTCGGCTTTTGAAGCCAATTTTCTCTCTAATTTCTTGGCTAGGTCGAGAACAAGAAGAAACTAAAGGAATATTGTGGAAAATTCTTCCAATGCTAGCACATAAAGGGTCATCCAAAGGTGATAGGGAAATAAACCTTGAGCATGGAATCCATTACAAAGCTTGGAGCTTGGAGCACACATGAAGAGGGTTGACCGAAAATCAAAGTAGCATAAACAAGGCCATTGCCGAGAGCTTCAAGGAATGGGGCATAAGTTTTGTGTTCATCGCATCGCAAAGCCGATCAATGTAAGTATGATTCCGCCATACTTCTGTGTTGTATTCACTTATTTTCATTGCTTGAATGATCTTGGGACTATAGTAGAAACCCAACAATGGTATCAAGAGCATTGTTTAAGCATGAAATTTGATTTAGGGTAAAATTGGGTAAAATGGATTGAGCATGTTTGGATGAAATTGATTGTTTGAATATGCTTGAATGATGATAACATAGTGTTATGCATGATCAATTTGATGAAAATTGAATTGGATCAAATTTTCCCCAAAATATTGGATTGGCCGAAAGTTGGTGCCCTAAATGTCATGGTGATTTTTTGTTTTTTGAATCATTGGATGAGTTTGAAAGACTTGGGAAATGTTGATTTATGATTTAATTAGATTGAATTTGGAATCAGACAATAAAACCCGAATTGCCTTGAGTTGAAACATGGAAAATGAATTGATTTTTGATTCAATTGTGTTGGACATGTGTTGATGATAATATGCATGATTAATTATATAAATTGGTATTTTAGAAATGTTAATTTGGTTAATTAATCATGGCAATACAATTGGTTATTTTAATTGTGAAATTGGATATTGTAATTAAATTAATTGGGCTAAATTTGGAATTGGGCTTGTAAAGTTGTATTTGGGCTTAATGGGCTTGGTTGGGCCAAGTGTGGTTTAGGTTAATTGGTTGGATCCAATTGGGTCCAAAACCATATCCATAAGTCCAAATATAATTAAATGGACCTTTAAAATTTTAATTGGGCCTAATGGGCCTAAATTGATTTTTGGCAAATAAGGGTGATTCCTTAAATGGGCTTTGGTATTGGGTTTGACCCATATTGACCAAAGTCTATGCCATATAAATTAATTGAAAGCCCATTGGACTTTAATTAAATTGACATTGGATGTTAATTGGGCTTTGAGACCCGAAAAGATTAGATTTAGAATCTAAGTCGCTAAAGGCACATTAATAAAGTGTAATTATTTAATTTGAAATAAATATAGAATAGTATTAAATAGAAATTAAATGGATTTAATATTGTAGTTTGATATAATTCAAGAATTCGTACTTTGAGTATTTATTCTTAAAACGAGTCGGACTCGCGCAAAATCAAATCGTTGTTTGAACATTGGATGGTCATTAATTTCAGATTAATTAATTGTATTAGATTGATTGATAACATGCTTTGTGTGAATACATGGATGTGATGTATGAATAATGTATATCAGATGGATATTAGATGGGTGAGGGCAATTTTGGAAATTGTTGTAATAAATTTAGAATTTATTAAATTGGACCTGCGTGTCAAGCCTATTACCTCTTCACTCTTTGTATTTCTCTTCTCACCTATTCCCCTCAAGGTAAATGAGGTTTCTTTAGAAGTGTTATGTAATCGGGTAGAAGTAAGATTTGTGCTAGCGGGAGAGAGGAAAGAGAGAGATTTATTCTAGGAACAAAGTGTGTTAAATATCCATCTGCATATCATTATTAAATTTATTTATCGCGCCTTATTATGCTTTTAGAATGCATGTTTAAGGGTGTATGATGAGACCTTAACAAAGATAATTAATTGGTTGCCAATTACGCGAAAAACCCTCAATATATATTAAGCGTTTTCCTTCCATTGAGTGATTCTTACTCAAGATCCAAGATTGGCACTGGTTTGTTGGCCAAAGTCAAGGCCTTTGTCCATCGCAGATGTGTTTGAATCATGAAGGCTTTGTTCCATATCCCATGTCTTGTCCAAGTTGTGATTTATTGGCCAAAGTCAAGATCACTTCTTGTCCATCGACATCGATTACGAAGCTTTCCAAAGTCAATGGATCCCGCTTAACTGGAATCATTAAGTTTGTTGTGCCAAAGCTAAGGCTTAATTGATTCAGAGGAAAAAGGTTAGGAAAATATATTGGATATATTGGCATATATAAGATATATATTTCGGACTTGGATGTCCACCTACTGGATCTAGGAATTGGATGAGATCCAATTGATCTTAGAGATCTACCTAGTTAAATATCATACAATTTGTTGGCCAAAGTCAAGGTTGTGTGTTATTTAACGGGATCATAGCCCACTAGGAAACAAGTTTCCCGAGTACTCAACAGAGGGTTAGAGGCTCACTGAAAAATAGTGGGAGGCACGTATTAAATTTTCAATTTCGTTTAGATACTTGCCAATACGCCCTCATTTCAATTTTTCGTCAATACTTAAATAAATATTTGTTGGACTAATATTTTTGTTTTAATTAAAACAGTTGGACTGTATTCAAACTACTTCAAATTATAGTTGATTATATAATTAGATTATAGTAATCAATATATTTGAATTTAAACAATTAAATTATCGTTGATTATATAGTTAGACTATAGTAATCATTAAATTAAATAGTACCTGAAATCGTTGATTGGATAGTTGGACTATAGCAATCAAGATAACTGAAAGATTAGCGTTTAAAACATAAATCTGGGTAAAAATGTCTTAAATGGCTTTAATTTTCAAATTGGGAATAATACCTCAGGATAGTCCTGGAACTAAGAAGTTATTCTATTTGATAGAAAAACCTATTGGGCCTAAGCCCGAAGTTCAGCAAATAGTAGAACATGATCTTTGGAATATTCATGTAATGATAACTTTAGTGCTCAATCATTATGCTTAATGCAACGACACTTTAATTTTGTCGTCAGAATTAAGGATTAGATCCTTGTACCATGATGATAAAATTAAAGATCTTCATAGATATATTCTTAGATCTTAGAAGTACAAATTGCATAAGAAGCTCTTTAGCTCGTGTATGTCAGAGGGTACATCTGTCGAGCATTAGGTGTCACAGATGATTGCTGAATCGATCAGCTAGGTTAGCTAGCCATTACCTACGTGGCTGAGACTGCCAAAGATTTGATCTTATAGTCTCTACCCGAAAGCTATGGCAGGTTCATTATGAACCAAGAGTAAACTCTTAGAGAGTTGATGGCTATGCTCTAGGAGGCAGAGCCAGAGCTTCTAAAATGGGCAAAGGCAAAATCATCACAGTCTTCTAGGAAGACAAAGACATATCCCAAGATGTCTGCCAAAACTATGGCAAACGGGGTCACTGAAGCGTGACTGCCGTATGGACAAGGCAGACATGAAGGAATTGAAGACGGGGTAAGGCTCCGACTTCAAGTATGTTTTTCATAAACATGTTCACTATTAGTTTCAAAATTGGATTTTGATACTAAGTATCGTACATAAATATGTACTGATGTGCGGGATCTACTGATAAGCAGGATACTGACTTCAGTTGAGATTTACCTGCGAGTCGGAATGGGACGAGAGTCGCTGTTTTAACCGTAGAAACCTAAGTTTAGGAACTACCCTTCAAGTATGTACTTAAATTAGGAAACTGTTACAATGTAACTAGTTTGACTAGAAACATTATCTCTATATCAGAGTATAACTCGTTGCGGGTATACCTTTATATTCCAGAACACTAAAGTGTTTTATTTTAAAAAGATGATATTGAGATAAATACATTAGATGTGAATAACAATATTTATATTTTGAATATAAATAAATCTCAAACATATAACATGACAGATAAATAGCTCAAACTGATTTGATCAGATGAGACTTATTTGTGGCATTGTTGTCTGGGACACATATAAATAAGACTCGTATATCCACACTTTTGAAGAGTGGATTCTAGGAAGGATTTGATTCTATTCAAATAATGTCTACGAATATAGTTTATTAGGCAAAGTGCCTAAAACACCTTTTACTGGTAAAAGTACAAGTGCCACCGATCTGTTAGCCCTCGTTCATTGTGACATAAGTGGGCCCATATCTAGCTAGGCTAGAGGTGGATATGAATACTTTGCAACCTTTACGGATGTGGCATCGCGTTATGGTTATGTGTTTTTTGTGAAACACGAATCGGAAACTTTTGATAGATTCAAAGGGTTTCGACACGAAGTAGATAGACAGATAGGCTAAAGTATTAAATCGTCACGGTTAGACCATGATGGAAAATACTTAGCAATAAGTTTCTAGAATATAAAAAGAGTATAGTATTCTTTCATGATGGAATCTTCACGGAACACCTCAATTCAGAGGTGTGTCCGAACGGAGAAACCGAATTTTGTTGGACATAGTAAGGTTAATCATGAGTCACTCTAAACTACCATTTTCCTTCTAAGGATACGCATTAAACAGTGCAATACTTATTTTGAATAAGATTTCATAAAAATCTATTTGACAGATTTCATATTAGATATGAACAGGAAAGAAACCGGGTTTTCTAATTCCTGAAGATTTGGGAATGCTAGGCATATGTTTTGATGATTACAAACTAAAACCCAAATCGGATAAGTGCCTAATTTGTAGGTTATCCTAGGGTAACCAAAGTATAGTACTTATACAACTCACAAGAGAATAATGTAATTGTTGCTCGCCATGCGGTTTTCCTAAGAGGAATACCTATATGCAATGGCAAGTGGGAGGAAAGTAAAACTCGATGAAAATCAGAGTAATACTGTTCCTGGCACCGAGTCCTAATGGAACACAAACAGTTCATCAAAATGAAACTGTAACATAATCTTCGAATATACAAGAACCGCGTAAGTCAGAGAGAGTCAGAAAACAACCTGAGAGGTATGGGTTTCTGATCTCACCTCATAAAGATGTCAATCTTATTGAGGAACACGAACTAACTACGTATGAGGAAGTGATACAAGGTATCGACTCCATATTATGGCAAAGTGCCATGAAGCCCGAAATGGATTCCATGTATACCAACCAAGTTTAGACACTATATGAGTCTTCAAGGAATACATACATGGATGGCAACATCCAACGTACTAAGCTAGGCTTGTAGCGAAAAGGTATCGTTATCAATATTGTGTCAATTACGATGAAACCTTTTACTCGTTGCCATGGTTAAATCCATTCGGATAATGCTTGCTGATGCTGCATGTTTCATTCATGAAATATGACAGCTGAACGTCAAAATCGCTTTCCTTAAACGGAAACCTTTTGGAGGATGTTTACAACATCTTGACGGTTTTGTCGTACCAAAACTAGCAAACATGGTTTGCAAGTTAATTCGATCCATTGATGGATTGAAACAAGCATTGAGTTCTTGGAACTATAGTTTTGATGTAATCATAATGGTAAATGATTTAATTCAAAATGATAATGATTCTTGTGTATATAAGGAAATTAGTGGGAGCGCACTGACAGTGACTGTCCTATAAAATGATGACATATCATTTCTTGGAAATGATATTCCCATATAAAATCTGTAAAAGCTTGGCTTTTATGAAAATTCTCCGTAGAATTCTTGGGAGAGACAACCTTTATTCTAGGAATAAGGATCTACTGGGATAGATCTAAAAGTTGTTGGCACTCTCCGAGAACTCGTACATTGAAATAAATGTATGCGACCTGGTGTCTCATATGCTTTGAGCATATGGAGTCACAATCAAGCTAATCCAAGTGATAGTCACTGGATTGATGTTAAGAACATCATTAAGTATCTTAGATGATCTAATGACGCTTTCTTATACTATGGAGAATGTGAACTTGAAGTGACTGGGTTCACTGTTGCAAGTTTCCAAACCGACAATAACGACTGTTAGTTGTAATAACGGTACTATATAGTTTGAATAACGGAACAGTGAGCTGGAAATTTCCAAGCAAGATACTGTTACCGAATAAACAACAAAAACGGAATATTGCTGTAGCTGAGGCAGCAATAGAAGCCATTTGGATCTTAATAATCCTAATTAGATTAGAAGTAGTTCTGTTAGCAGCTGAGCTAGGCTATAGCACAGGCTAAAGAATTAATGGTCTCATCAACGATCCAAGTATATACTTCAACTATTCAACTGATTCGTTCGGATCATACATCGTGGCGATGTGATGATCGAATAAATCGTGTCAGATGATAACTTTGCAAATCCGCTGACGAAAGCATTTTTCTCAGCAGAAGTTTGAGCGAACCGTACATAGTTCAGGTGTAGGAAACTTGAGTGATTGGCTATAGGCCAAATGGGAGATTGTTGGATAATTATGACCCATAACATCACTATTTGTACAGATCATGGTGTTGTTGTACAAATTAACTATGTGACCAAGGAAATTACTCTTTTATCATTTGTAATTAGATTACCGGGATATATAAATGATAAAACTCCATATGATTAGTTCCGGATTGATAAGATATAAGACAATATCAATCCATGAAGGTTAATCATTAAAACATCCCTAGTCGGAGTATTATCGAGATTGGACATCGATAATGAGGAATAAACTAGTATTGCACTTGTGTGTGTTATAGGAGCATATTGGCATAGTTCTCATATATTTAAGTATTGGATACTTATGCAAGTGTAATAGGCGGTTGTGTTTACCGATGGTACGGAAACAGCTTTGCTCTGGATAGACCCATCGGAATCCCATTGGTAGTATGAGTCTGTGTCTATGGGAGTCCGAATCAGGGTAGGTGTATTTGGTCTTAACCTGAGACTTGCACCGCTAATACTTGTGACAATCAATATGCTTTGGTTTTGGTCGTCTATGGCTTTAACCGGTTCTGTGTATGCCTGATCCGATATGTGCTTCGTATGGGGTAGACACAATTCCAGCCCCAGGCCTTACATGTGATATCTGATACTGGATCGCAATACGCAATACTATGTATACTACGCCTGATATAGATTACATATTCCTTTAAGAATATTTCTGGAGAATTGGGTAGGCACGGTGCTTTGCTAGAAGCCAACCATGTCTTGTAAATCGGTAAAAACGTAGCACTAGGTACGTACGTATTCGGATAGTCCGACGACCGGATTTACTGCCAACATATCTGGGGATCTCATGGGTCGCTTCCCGAAGATTCACCGATGACGTATGACTCGAGCATAATTAATCTAGGATTAATTAATAGAGAGAAAATTAATCTAGGATTAATTACTGAGATATTTTATATGGGATAAAATATTAATTAAAGAGAGAGAACGATTAATTTGGAATCAATCGATAAAATAATATATTCGATATATTATACGAAATTAGATTTCGACGCGGAATTAAATTTATAATTTAATTCAGGCGGACGAGTTAATTTAGAATTAATTCGCTAGCGACATGAATAATAATTTTACTAGGCATAATTATTTAATTAAATTTCACTTAATTACGTCGCAACGAAAAATTTGTTAATTCGGAATTAGCGAACCCGAGCCCGGGAGTGTTTGCGGGCCCACTCGCATTTCGAATCAAGTGCGGCCCACAAGTCACATCACGCGTCACATCACATGTCACTTTAGTGATGGATGTCTAGTCACCTTTTGGTGATTGACAACCAGTCATTATTCATGATGTTGGTAATTGTGGGCAATTAATGCAATTTTTGCCTCCAAAATTGGTTTTGCTTTTTGGAAAAGCTTTGACCAAATTTTGAAAGCAATTTTTGTTATATGTTTTTAGAAAACAATTACAACACAACTCTCTTCTCTCTCCTTCTAACACACACGGTTTTGGAACCAATTTTATTTCCTCTCCCATTCGGCTTTTGAAGCCAATTTTCTCTCTAATTTCTTGGCTAGGTCGAGAACAAGAAGAAACTCAAGGAAGATTTGTGGAAAATTCTTCCAATGCTAGCACATAAAGCGTCATCCAAAGGTGATAGGGAAACAAACCCTTGAGCATGGAATCCATTACAAAGCTTGGAGCTTGGAGCACATATGAAGAGGGTTTACCGAAAATCAAAGGAGCACAAACAAGGCCATTGCTGAGAGCTTCGAGGAATGGAGCATAAGTTTTGTGTTCGTCGCATCGCAAAGCCGATCAATGTAAGTATGATTCCGCCATACTTCTTTGTTGTATTCACTTATTTTCATTGCTTGAATGATCTTGGGACTATAGTAGAAACCCAACATTCTCAACCACAAGTGTTTGAATATGGAAGTTTAAACGTATAGGGTAAAATATTTTCCCCAACCCTGACACCGAAAAGTCTAAACATGATCAGGTTACTGACCGGTATGGAGTAGTCTGGTTCCACAACCGATGAAAAATTGCTCAGAACATAGCAGAGACATCGGTATGCCTATCTCAGTGCCAAAATCTAAGGATTCGAAAGTTAAAACCATTTTACACATTACCCTAGTGCATTTATATGAATGTGTATATGTCCTATGAGTTTAGAGACTTAAATTATCAACTCACTTTATAAGAGAGCCCTAAGCTAAGACCACACAAGATATTCTTCAATAAGCACTAGTCTCCGTATACATTTGCTCTTCATCCCCAATTGCTTCGATATCATTTTGTCATGTACGCTAAGGTGCGTTGAAGTCTTCTAATGTTGCATCATCAAAATCTATCTTGCGAATATATCGCTAACAATCTCCCCCTTTTGATGATGGTAACCTTTAAAACTTGTGAGCTTTTAGAGTCCACATTTGCTAATGATTTTGTTCCCCTTCAATGTGTGATTATCTTCAACATTATTTTATAAAACTTATACAAATACATTAGTACAAATTTTCTCTTCGTTAGCGACGTGAATAATGATTTCGCTAGGCGTAATCGTTTAATTACGACGCAACGCAAAATTCGTTAATTTGGAATTAGCGAGCCCGAGCCCGTGATTGTTTCCGAGCGCATTCGCATTTCAAATTTGAGTGCGGCACGCAAGTCAAATCAAGTGTCGTCAATCATTAGTCACATCAATCGTCAGATCACATGTCACTTTGAGTGATGTGACATTTGAAGGATTGATGTGAGTTGATGTGATTGAAAGAAAACATTTAATGTTTTCTTTTTGAAATTGAAAAAGGTAAATGATTTATTATATTTTGGAAATTATATAAACCTTTTACATTTTTCTTTTCATTAACTCTCTCTCTCTTTTACGGTATTAGGGCTTTTTGGAGCCAAAATCTTCTCTTCTTCTCTCTCGGTCTTGGACCGTTTCTTCCTTTGTTTTTCTGGTTTTGACCGAAAAAAATGGAGAAGCAAATGATCTTGTTGCAAGATCTATGTGCTAGCACACTCTAGGAGGCATCCTAAGGTGATAGGGAAGTGAGTTCGTTAGCATGGAAGATTATCAACAAAGCTTGGAGCTTTAATGGAGTCCATGGCCGATTCTTCATGGAGGAGATCCACCCACTACCGTGAGAGCCAATGCTCAGTCCACCGCCGAGCAGCCCACTGCCGAGCAAGGAGCAGCAGTTCGGTTTTTATCTTCGGAGCATCCAACATATCAATGTGAGTTTTTTCCACACCTTCTTTGATGTGTATTCATATTGTTTCATGCTTAATCTATGATCTTGGGACCCTTAGAGGACTCCAACAGCAAAAAGCTGTGAATTCTGATAAAACTTTAGGACAAAAATATTACTCTCTTCTCAACTGCACTTGTTAATCGTTAACTTCTTTATAATTTTTTGTGGGCTGTGTATATGGAGAATGATAAATATAATCGGAGAATTTACTTATTCGGTAATTTAGAAAGAAACAAAACAACTAGTAACTTGGAGTAGAAGTTTCACATGATTAATCGTTAACTTCTTTATACTCTTTTCGTTTGTCTTTTTGTTTTTGTGTGCATTAGTTTTACTATCTTTTTACTTTTGTAAAATGTTTGTGGGTATCATTGCTGTAAACCCTCACGAGACTACAACTCGTCCACTAGGGAGACCTAGGGGTTTAAAGGTTTGTTGCATACGTTAAATGCAACCGTGATCCCTACTAAAGTGGCTTAGTTAAATTTTATTTTAAAGATGTTTATGTTATTTTATTCTGTGTTTTGCTCGATTACTAAAAAAATGTTAGGTTTGGGGGTGTGATGAGTGGTAAATGTATCACTTTTCCCACTCATTTGACGTAATATTTTGTATAGTTTCTTGAGTTTTGTGAATATTTTGATGTGCTTTGTTTTATTTTGTAGATAAATAAAGTTTCAGGACATTCAGGAGGTGATTTGGAGCCAAAACATTGAAAAATGACACAAAATGGCAAAATCATCTTTTGGCGCATCGCGACGCGCAAGCTTCCAGTGACGCGACGCCTAATGTGCACCGCTCCATGATAACATGCACTGGGGACACGTGTCAGAATCTGAGAAGTCAACATTGCCAAGTCACCGCCACGTCATCATCAACCAATCATCGCATGCCACGTGTCACAATCCTATGGTGCCGACAATCCACATCGTCACGTCATTGCCACATCATCGCCATATCAGCATAATAATTGAGTTGCTAGCCGCCTTGCCACGTGTCACCTTATCACCTTATCAAGCTTGCCATGTGTCGTCACCTCTGTAAGCCATGCAACAAATCGAGCTCGTCGCGACACGTAAAACCTTACGCGTCGCGACGCGGTAACCCCATCGACGCCTATAAATTTAGCTCGAAATTTCAGTTTCAGATGTACCTTCCTCTCTTAATTCTCTAATGTAAATAAGGAGTTTGTATATAGTTTTCCTTAAATTTCAGTTTGATAAATAATTTTTAGTTACTTTCTGTAATAATAATTTACTTTCTTTACTTTTTCAGTTTTTACTATTCAGCTGTAAGGAGGTAACTTCCCCCTACTAGGGTGAAAGGTAAAAATTTTATTACTGCTATTTAGACTAATCTCCCTTAATTATAATATATTCACTATTTAAAATTTGACATAACAAGGATACCGCTATATTGGTCGGTTGGTAATCAATTATAAACTGGTTTTAATTTGACTAAGCATGGATACCGCCTGGTTGGTCGGTTGGTAAATTAACGCCTATATGGCTGGTTTATGGACAAATATTGATTCGCTTTTATGGCAGGTCAGACTTAATTTGACTTAATCAGGTTACCGCCTATATGGCTGGTTGGTAATGTTATCATAAATTAATATATTATATTAAGGGAGATATCTAAAATAGTAGTGGTAAAAGTAGATCTTTTAACCCTAGCATTTTATTTTATTGTAATTTTACTTTTCAGTATTTATTTTACTGCATTTACTTTTCAGCATTTTACTTTATGTCTTTTATTTTTAAGTTTTTACTAGCCCTAGTTATATGTTGTAACTAAGTTAGTTATCTGGGGTTGTGATGAATTTTAATATCACCGGTTTATAAGTGGTTATTTCATAGTTTGGGTAATTTAAGGGTTTACTTATTAAGTCTTAAGCTTAATTCGTCTTGTTAACTGGCCATTAATAAGATTGATCTGGTAAATCTAAAATAAACTTGACAAAGGAATTTTAGGTTTTAGCCTTAGACTTAATAGCCCACGATCTTCCTTGAGGATAGATAACCCTTTAATAGATTTCCTTACATGATAGACATATACCTGTCGGGCGGGAGTGGCCATAATTGGAACTTAAACTTAATGAATCCAGGTAATTTGGTTGACATAGACATATGGTTCAATTGGGTTTAAACTGGGTATTTAGATCTGACCATCGACAGAGGCTTTGCATAATTTCGTGTTCTAGGTTAGTAAACCGATATATTACACAAACATGAAATAACCACTTCATCTTTAAAAAGATATTGGAAGAAATCACAACCCAGGATAGTTTTTAAATTTGAATTTTCCTCAACCTAATTTTGCACAATTTTATTTACTTGTTTTTAAATTTAAATTCGTCACCCAATCAATCAATCAATCTGTTAGATACTAGTAATCATTTGGCCTCATAAAAATTAATAGCTTGTTTTAAGTCCTCGTCGGATCAATACTTTTTATACTACTTGAACGATACGTGCGCTTGCGTTATACGCGTGTGATTACGCCGGTCACATGTTAAATGTTTATCCATATCACGGATTTGAAACATAGAGGTTGGTTTCCTACTTCTACGAGAGTTTAACACCCCAAGGTAGACAAGTAGTGGAAATGATGTGTAATGGTGAGTTTAGGGACAAAAATCTCGAAGATGTACTGGATTACCTAGAACACATAACAGAGAATGCACAACAATTGACACTGTTGGCACTTATGAGTCAGCTATAAAACCGTTATCATCTGGTAAGGGTATGTTTACCTTAGGGAAGACCATGAACGTTATGCTAAATATGCATCTCTAGCTAAAATAGTCGAGGTATTAGAAATGAGAAAATGGTAATCATGTCAAGTTAATTCAAGAAGTCACATGTCAAATTTGTAATTCAAATGAACATGTCACACAAGTTTGTCCAATCTTGCCAACCCTGCAAGAATGTCTCCACGACCAAGTCAGTTTCATAAACACCTTCAAGAGACCAAATCCAAAGCCATACTCCTAAACCTACAATTCTGGTTGGAGAAACCATCCAAACTTTAATTGGAGGAATGCTAACCATGCACAACCATCGTAACAACCTCCCCAAGTATACCAAAATTTTCTAAATTCCCAGAATTATGCACCATATGTCCCACCACCTAGGAAAACCCTTGAGGACACCTTGCATGCGTTAATTGAGAAATAGGAAGCCATCGGTAATCAAAATGTGCAAACATTGATTGATTTGAAAGATACTTTCTCCAAAATCACATATGTATTGACCATTAATGAGAAATGAAAGTTTTCTGCATAACCAGACAAACCCCAAGAGTCATCAAAACCCTCACGAGGGTAGTTATGGTAGTCAACACAAAGACCAAGTCAAATCTATTATTACTCTTCGCAGAGGTAAGGTCATCTACATACCTATTCTTGGACCTCATGAAGTTGAAAATAAATTAGATTCAGAGGGTAAGGAATGAGTTGATGAACCATTACCTATCGTTGATGATAATAATTTTTCTCATGCACCTACATTTCCTCAAGTATTAAAACCAAAGAAATTGAACCATTTCCCAGAGATATATGAAATATTCAAACATGTGAAGGTCAATATTCTTTTGTTAGATGTCATCCAACAGATACCATCTTATGCAAAATTTCTGAAAGACTTGTGTACCGTTAAAAGAAAATATTAGGTAAGAAAGAAAGTTTTTCTAGCTGAACATGTAAGTTTAATTCTCTCAACCGATAATACATTGAAATACAAAGATCGTGGTTGTCATACTATTTCTTGTGTTATTGGAAATCATAAAATTGAACATGCATTGCTTGATCTTTGAGCCAGTGTCAATTTGGTTCCATTTTCGGTTTACCAACAACTTAATATTGGCGAGTTAAAACCAACTTCAACTATTCTTTTACTTGCCGATAGATCAGTTAATGTACCGAAAGGAATTGTGGAAAATATGTTATTACAAGTTGATAAATTCATATATCTTGTGGATTTTATTGTCTTAGAAACACAACCTATAGCAAATAGTTATAGGCCAATTCCTCTAATACTTGGTTGCTCTTTTTTAGCAACAGCTAATGCTTTAATTAGTTACAGGAATGGAATCATGAATTTGTCATTTGGCAATATGATGTTGGAGCTTAATATTTTTAATATATGCAAACAACCATACGATGAAGACATTGAAAACGAGAGCATGGAACTAATTGAACCAATTTTGTAGAATATATTCAGGGGAGTGAATCTGACCATATGAAAATTTACACAGCTAATTTTCTTAAATCAAGTACGCAATTAGATTTTGATCTTTCTAATGATTTTTCTTTACTTGATTTACATAGGTACTGGAAAACGATGGAGTGAAATTTTTTTTGAGGAACTATGAATACTTGAAGAAGAAACATAAAGAAGCACCCAAATTGGAATTAAAGACTTTGCTGAAGGATTGAAATATACATTTCTTGGTGATAAATAAACTTACCATGTGGTAATTTATCCTTCTCTGACAAGTGGTCAAGAATGTAAGCTGTTAAATGTGTTGAGAGAACATAAACAGATAATTGGATGGACTTTAAAAGATATAAAATACATTAATCCTCTAAAATGGACACGTAGAATACATTTCAAAGATAATGTCAGGAAGAGTCAACTACCCAAAAAAATGTTAAACATTTACAATAAAGGAGTGGTTAAAACAGAAGTCCTTAAATTTCTGGATTCATTCATCTCTTACATACCTGATTTGGAGAAAATTACTTATGCTAAGAAATAAAGAGCTAAACAATTAGGTGTTTAATATAAATGCTCATATTGGACGTGCAACACTCGATGTCGTTCTTTAAGAATGATGTCTAATAATCGCAAAGAAAAAAATCAACCCATTAGAGATGGATTGAGTAAGGAGTCATAAGATAATATATCATTGACTCTTGAGACAATCCTAGTGAATTTGTTAGATTGATTCGAAACTTATGTACATAATTTCAAAAAGAAAGACAACAGTACAGTCTCGGGAATCTGACTTTAAAAGACCTTGTTTGTCAACTTATAAGAAAATGGATGGAAGCATATCCTCTACCCATAGAGGGCGTTCAATCCGTTACTGGACGTAAAACTAGAGGAAGATGTGAGCCACAATTAAAACTATCAGAACATATTTTACTGTTTTGATTTCCTTTTATTATTTTAATATGTAACATTTCATTTTAGTAGTATTATAGATTCCACACTAACCATGTGATGTCTTCTAAACTCTACTTCTTTTTATTTTGACAATTTCTCAATTTGGTTGGGGGAGGGGATAGTTGACTATATAGTTTTCATTTTTATGTTGTGTTTTTCTTTTTAAAAAAAATTATTTTTGTGTTGTTATTTTATGTAAAAAAAAAAATTTATTTTGTTTTTGCTTTGTTGTTATTTTGTGTGTAAAAAAAATATATTTTGTGTTGATTTTCTTTTAAAAAAAAGTGCATACAAACCAACAATAAATTTTTGACTAACCAAGTGGAATTGTTATTCAAAGATGGCAGTGTAATGAGTTTTCGCTCCTGAAACACATCTCAATATTTCGTAACAACTTATTTTTGTTCCTTTCTTTTTGAATCATTTAAATTTATGTATTCTCCATAATATTGATTAAATTTGATCTTCATATGCTTATTTGACAGGTATTATCAACATACACGATAACATATGATCATGAGTTGTAAGTGAAAATTTTGTAATATTCAGTTTTCTAGTTTGTTGGAGGTAGCACCTAAAGGCAGTGAAATTTATGTTTTTATTCAAAAAAAAACTAACCAAGCTTTTAATTAGTAATAGGACATCTTGCCTCAGCAAGCAGTGATTGTTCGCGTAAAACGGTAAATCTTGAGTTAATTTTTAAAAAATGATAATAATAATAATCAAGCTTTTACTTAGTAACCGAACATCTTGCCTCAGTAAGCACTGATTGTTCGCGTAAAACGGTAGAGCTTGAGTTTGGAAAAAAAGTGTGTTTGAATAAGTTCGATTTCGTAGCCTCTCTAACTCGAGCAATTAAGTTTGTAGGGTTTTTTTTCACACTTTGTGCCCTAAGACCAACTAGTCTGGGAGTCACTGGCCCAAAGCTCGTTACAAGGGTTAAAGAGAAAGCTTAAGGAAATCAAACACTTTTTCTTTTTAACATCTGAGATCCGAGCAATTAACTCCTTAGGGGTGTCTTAACACCTAGTGTCCTAAAGCCAACTGGTTTGGGAGTCACTGGCCCAAAACTCCTTATAAGGATTAAAGATGTATTATTATTTATAAAAACTCTTTATGTATTTATAAATAAACTCCCATTGCCAAAAAGGTGTGAACTGTAATATAATTTTAGGGCAAAATATTACTCTTTTTCAACAAGACCTATGAATATAGTGGGCACAATGAATTGATTAATACCTTGTTTTATGTGTGTATGGAAGAATGATAAAAAGTATAGGAGAATTTACTTATTTGATTATTTAGAAAGAAAGAAAATAATTATTAACTTGGATAAGAATTTTTCTTTTCAGTTTTCGCTTAAATTACTAGGGACTAGTAATAAGCAGATTGGGGGGGTATGATGAATACTAAAAATTACACATTTATTAAAAGAAAAATTAATCATTTTACACTTGTAATTTCATTAATCCCCTTAATTTAGCACATTTGTGAAATAATAAATAAATTTATATTTTATATATTTTTATTATGATTTTTATTTCTTATCTAGGTGAAATAATACATTGGATGCATATCTAGAAAATGGATGTGACATTTGGATTTTAGAGGCCGAAAACTTGAAAGAGCGTTCTAACAGTGTATAATTTCGGAAA
>SKCR01003700.1:0-26797 GCA_019454045.1 Zanthoxylum bungeanum
TCTATAATTTAAGATTTCAACATCCAAGAAATAATTTTTTTTCTTTGTTCTCAAAATGGAACTGATTTTTTCGTAGAAGGGATCTAGTGTGCCAACAAGCGGTGCAACACTCGGTGCACCATTACAAGGGAAAATTCAAGAAGTAAATACAAGAAAGGTTCGAGAAAATGATAAACCCATTCAATTATGTTTTATTATTATTGAATTTTATTTATACTGATATATAAATATATTTGCATGTTTAAATTAATAGTGATTAATTTTATTAGCATAGTTTATTTACATCAATAGTGACATAACCATGATCCTTAAAGTGGTTCTGGATGAAGATTTTAAATTCTAGTCACATGGATGCTTTTGCGCTAACCCCAAAACCTTACATACGTATGACAAGATTTTTGGACTTGAAATGAATTTAGACCGAATTTATGAAGTGGGCTGACCTGCAGTTCACTGTAATATATATTTTGTTTGAATAGTCCCTGAAGATTAGCTTGTAACTTGAGTTTCAATAATCAAAATCAAAATTCGTAAAAATATGAATAAACAAGATACACTAATGTCCATCCTATTAAAATTTTAGCCTCTGATTCGTTCTTAATTAAATGCAGTGAATTTTCAAAGTTAGCTGTTGATCAATGAATTTTTCAGCAGCTAAGTAGAATTTCAACTTCTGCATCCGTAATTCCGTAACTTAAAACCAAGCTTCATAAAACTCATAGAAAACCTGAATACCATGACTTTTCAGTGAATTTGAGTATTTACGTATTAAATAACCTATTTGATGTATAAGATTTATTTTACGATATTTAGTCTAATGAATTTAGTTGATTATAGATCATTGTCGAGAGTCGTCATTGCCAACTCCAAAGCGAGCCTCCAATTGACCACTAAGATCTGTGAGTGGATGTTTTACTCTTAGATTGATGTTTTTATTTTCAAAATGATTCTTTACTTTTTGAATTGATTTCTTAATTTTATCAATAATATTTGAGATACTTTGAGTCCTTTGACCAAGATTTGAGTTAAGTTTATTTGAGTATTTGAGTTATGATAAGATATGATTTAAGATGATATGAATATGATGAGATTTATTGAGTTTTTAGGATGTTTTGATATGTTACATTGATTTTGAGACATTGGTGAGTTTATTTGCTACTTTGTTTTGTTTTGTTTTATTTTGCAATGGAATTGATGGTTACTTGGAGTTGACGATATCAGGGAACATTAGTACATTCAGTATAATAGTTTGGGACCAGGGCGACGATACGTAATGCCATTGGATACCCCCTGCCTCATATGGGACATTCCAGAGTGCAGTTTCACTGACATGGGGGACGGCGATATGTAATTTCCCATGGCACTAGTTAGGTATTTAGGGAGACTATGATATGTAACGTTCTCTAAACATCAAAAACCACCCAGTTAAGTGATTCTTGGATTCATCTAGTTGAGTATGGTCCTGAACGAAAGAATTTACATATATAATTGATTTTTCACATCAGTTCTATAGTTTAGTTTTTCGGGTGAGATTTCGAATACCAGTTTTTCAAACAAGATGGCATATTCAAATGGATTAGTTGGTGGAGCGACTAGAGGGAGTTGCTTATAAGGCTATATTATTTGATAGAAGCAAATTTATGAAGTAATTTTTGGTGGGGAGCATATGGCTTGGACCCCCAAGAAGTGGATTGAGAAGGATGCTAAGTATGAGGTCGGGCATCCTTAGTCGGAAGGAAAGACAGAAAAGGATGAGGAAGTTGTTCTATCGAATGAATGTGATGATGAAGCCAAGGGGGAGAAGACCGCAGCTGGAGAGGATTTAGTTTGGACAGAAAATGTTCTTAAGGATGCTGGAGAGGAGGCCATAGAGACTGAGTGAGGTGACGGTTAAAGATGCAGTTGAAGCAGGGGTTGATGGCGCGGAGGGTGTCGCAGCCATGGATGATCGAGACACCCCAACTGGCGAGACTCATGTGGATGATGATAAAGACTAATTTTTACTTATTTAGTGTTTGAACTGTTGGACAATTATGACTCATAACATCACTATTTTTACAGAACATGGTGTTATTATACAAATTAACTATGTGACAAAGGAAATTGCTCTTTTATCATTTGTAATTGGATTACCGGGATATATAAATGATAAAAGTTCATATGATTAGTTCCAGATTAATAAGATATGACACAGTATTAATCCACTACGGTTTAATCATTAAAACATCCCTAGTCGTAGTATTATTGAGATTGGACATCGATAATGTAGAATAGACTAGTATTGCACTTGTGCGCGTTGTGGGAGCATAACGACATAGTTCTCATATATTTGGGTATTGGATACTGATGCAAGTGTAATAGGAGGTTGTGTTTACCGATGGTACGGAAACAACTTCACTCTGGATAGCCCCTCGGAATTCCATTGGTAGTATAACTATGTGTCTATGGAAGTCCGAATCAGGGTAGGTGTATTTGGTCTTAACCTGCGACTTGCACTGCTAATACTTGTGATAATCAATATACTTTTGTTTTGGTCGTCCAGGGCTTTAACAGGTTCTGTGTACGCCTCTTCTGGGTATATTGATAATCGTAGTGTATTGGGTGTGATGTCAAGATGGAAGTATCACTCCAGTCATATGGAGATGATGGTCACGTAGGATACGGATCTGGTGCTCTTATATGCTACAGCTATCTGGATAATATGACTAGGTCATGTTTATCCGATTATAGAGACTAGTTACTAGAGATCCGATATGTGCTTCGTACGGGGCAGACACAATCCAGCCCCAAGCCTAGCACATGGCATCCGATACTGGATCGCAATACGCAATACTACGTATACTACACCTGATATAGATTACATATTCCTTTAGAATATTTCTGGAGAATTGGATAGGCACGGTGCTTTGCTAGAAGCCAACCATGTCTTGTAAATCTGTAAAAACATAGTACTAGGTATGTACGTGTTCGGATAGTCCGACGACCGGATTTACTGCCAACATATCCGCGGATCTCATGGTCGCTTCCCGAAGATTCACCGATGACGTATAACTCGCACATAATTAATCTGGGATTAATTATAAGAGAGAGAAAATTAATCTATGATTAATTACGGAGATATTTTATCTGGGATAAAATACTATCTAAGAGAGAGAAAATGATTAATTTGGAATTAATCGATAAAATAATATATTCGATAGATTAAACGAAATTAGATTTTGACGCGGAATTAAAATTAGATTTTAATTCGAGCGAACAAGTTAATTTAGAATTAATTCAGTAGCGACGTGAATAGTAATTTTGCTAGGCATAATTATTTAATTAAATTTGATTTAATTACGTCGCAATGGAAAATTCGTTAATTCAGAATTAGCGAACCCGAACCCGAGCCCGAGATTGTTTGCGGCCCACTAGCATTTTGAATTTAAGTGCGGCCCACAAGTCACATCACGCGTCACATCACCTGTCACTTTAGTGATGGATGTCAAGTCACCTTTTGGTGATTGACAACTAGTCACTATTCATGATGTTGGTGGCTGTGGACAATAAATGCCATTTTGCCTCCAAAATTGATTTTGCTTTTTGGAAAAGCTTTATCAATTTTTGGTAACACTTTTTTGGTATTGGGATTTTGTATTAGGTTTTAGAAACCAAAATAAAACTCTCCCTCTCTCTCTCACGGCATTTTTGCCATTTTCTCTCTAATTTCTTGGCTTAGCCGAGAACAAGAAGAAACCAAAGGGAAAGTTTGTGGCAAAATTTCCAAGGTGCTAGCACACTAAAGGAATCCTACAAAGGTGATAGGGAAACATATTCATGAGCATGGAATCCAATTACAAAGCTTGGAGCTTGGAGATCTACAAATGGGGCTTGGCCGAACACACAAGGAGCACAAAAGGGACCTTGGCCGAGAGCTTCAAGGAGCAGAATATTGTTTTGTGTTCTTCGCATCGCAAAGCCGATCAAAGTGAGTATTTCCGCAACGTTACTTTGATGTATTCGCACTTTTCATCGCTTAATTTGATCTTGGTTTGACCTAAAAAACCCAACAATGGTATCAGAGCCTTGTTAAGAATGAAATTGATTTAGGGTAAAATTTATTTGAGCATGATTTGATGAAATTGATTGTTTGAATATGCTTGAATGATGATAACTTAGAGTTATGCATGATCAATTTGATGAAAATTGAATTGGATTAATTTTCCCCCAATTTTTGGCTTGGCCGAAAGTTAAGGATGCCCTAAAGTCATGGTGATTTTTTTTTTTGATCATTGGATGCATTGAAAGACTTGTGATAAATTGATTTAGGATTTAATTGGATTGAAATTGAAATCAATTTTAAAAACCCTAAAATGCCGTGAGCTATATAGCATGAAATGATATGATTTTTGATTCAATAATGTTGGACATGTGTTGATGATGATAAGCATGATTAATTAGTGTAATTGGTATTTTGGAAATGTTAATTTGACTAATTAATTATGGCTAATGCACTTTAGTTAATTAAATTGTAATTTTGAATTATAGAATTTAATTAGTTGGGCTAAATTTGGAATTGGGCTTGTAAAGTTGTATTTGGGCTTAATGGGCTTGGTTGGGCCAAGTTTGGTTTAGGTTAATTGGTTGGATCCAATTGGGCCCCAAACCATATCCATAAAGTCCAAATATGATTAAATGGGCCTTTAAAATTTTAATTGGGCCTAATGGGCCTAAATTGATTTTTCGCAACGGGTGATTCCTTATTGGGCTTGGTTGCCAAAGTACATGCCTTATAAATTAATTAAAAGCCCATTGGACTTTATTAAATTGACATTGGATGTTAATTGGGCTTTGAGACCTATAAGATTAGATTTAGAATCTAAGTCGCAAAGGTTCATTAATAAAGTGTAATTATTTAATTTGGAATTAAATAAAGAATTAGTATTGAATACAAATTAAATTGGATTTAATATTGTAGTTTGATATAATTCAAGAATTCGTACTTTGAGTACTTATTCTTAAATTGAGTTGGACTCGCGCAAATCAAATCGTTGTTTGAACATTGGATGGTCACTAATTTCAGATTAATTAATTGGATTAGATTGATTGATAACATGCTTTGTGTGAATACATGGATGTGATGTATGAATAATGTCTATCAGATGGATATTAAATGGGTGAGGGTAATTTTGGAAATTGTTGTAATAAATTTAGAATTTATTAAATTAGACATGCGTGTCCAGCCTATTACCTCTTGACTCTTTGTATTTCTCATCCCACATATTCCCCTCAATGTAAATGAGGTTTCTTTAGAAGTGTTATGTAATTGGGTAGAAGTAAGAATAATGCTAGCGGGAGAGAGGAGGAAATAAAGAGATTTGTTCTAGGAACAAGTTGTTTTAAATATACATACGTATATCATTATTAATTTATTTATCGCGCCTTATTATGCTTTTAGAATGCATGCTTAAGGGTGTATGATGAGACCTAATCAAATATAATTAATTGGTTGCCAATTACGCGAAAAAACCCTCAACAAATATTAAGCTTTTTCCTTCCATTGAATGATTCATTCTCAAGATCCAAGATTGGCACTGGTTTGTTGGCCAAAGTCAAGACCTTTGTCCATCGCTGATGTGTTTGAATCATGAAGGCTTTGTTCCATATCGCATGTCTTGTCCAAGTTGTGATTTGTTGGCCAAAGTCAAGATCACTTCTTGTCCATCGACATCGATTACGAAGCTTTCCAAAGTCAATGGGTCCCGCTTAACTGGAATCATTAAGTTTGTTGTGCCAAAGCCAAGGCTTAATTGATTCAGAGGAAACATGTTAGGGAATATATGGGATATATTGGCATATATTAGATATATGTTTCGGACTTGGATGTCCACCTATTGGATCTAGGAATTGGATGAGATCCAATTGATCTTAGAGATCTACCTAGTTAAGTTTCAGACAATTTGTTGGCCAAAGTCAAGGTTGTGTGTTATTTACTGGGATCCTAGCCCACTAGGAAATAAGGTTTCCCGAGTACTCAACAGAGGGTTAGAGGCTCGCCGAAAAATAGTGGGAGGCAAGTATTAAATTTGCAATTTCATCTAGATACTTGCCAATACGTGCTCATTTCATTTTTCGTCATTAATTAATAGATATATTAGTTGGACTAATATTTAATCGTTGTTTTAATTAAACAGTTGGACTGTATTCAAACTATTTCATTTATAGTTGATTATATAATTGGATTATAGTAATCAATATATTTGAATTTAACCAATTAAATTATAGTTGATTATATAGTTAGACAATAATAATCATTATAATTAATAGTACCTGAAATCGTTAATTGGATATTTGGACTATAGCAATCAAGTCAACTGAAAGATTAGTGTTTAAAACATAATACTGGGAGAAAATGTCATTAAACAGCTTTAATTTTCAGATTGGGAATAAAACCTCAGGATAGTCATGAGAACTGAGAAGTTATTCTATTTGATAGAGAAACCTCTTGGTCATAAGCCCGGAGTTGAGCAAATAGTAGAACATGATCTTTGGAAGACTCATGTGATGATAACTTTAGTGCTCAATCCATTATACTTGATGCAATGACACTTTAATTTCGTTGTCAAAATAAGGATTAGATCTTTGTACCATGATGATAAAATTAAAGATCTTCATAGATCTATTCTTAGATCTTAGAAGTACAAATTACAAAAGAAGCTCTTTAGCTCGTGTATGTCAGAGGGTACATCTGTCGAGCACTAGGTGTCGCAGATGATTACTGACATCGATCAGCTAGGTTAGCTGGGCATTACCTATGTGGTCGAGACTACCAAAGATTTGATCTTATAGTCTCTACCCAAAAGCTGGGGCAGGTTCATTATGAACCAAGAGTAAACTCTTGGAGTGTTGATGGCTATGCTCAAGGAGGCAAAGCCAGAGCTTCCAAAAGGGGCAAAGGTAAAATCATCACAGTCTTCTAGGAAGACAAATGACATATCCCAAGATGTCTACCTAAACTGTGGCAAACGGGGTCACGGGATGCGTGACTGCCGTATGGACAAGGCAGACATGAAGGAAGTAAAGGCGGGGCAAGGCTCCGGCTTCAAGCATGTTTGTCATAAACATGTTCGCTCTTAGTTTCAAAATTAGATTTTTGATACTAGATGTGGTACATAAATATGTACTGATGTGCAGCTGATGACCAGGATACGGACTTCAGTTGAGATTTACCTACGAGTTGGAAACGGGACGAGAGTCACTATTTTAACCGTGGAGACCTAAGTTTAAGAACTACCTTTCGGGTATGTACTTAAATTAGGAAAATGTTATAATGTACCTAGTTTGACTAGAAACATTATCTCTATATCAGAGTATAACTCGTTGCGGGTATACCTTTATATTCTAGAACACTAAAGTGTTTCATTTTATAAAGATGATATTAAGATAAGCACATTAGATGTGAATAACAATATTTATATTTAGAATATAAATGAATCTCAAACGTATGACATGACAGACAAATAGCTCAAACTGAATAAATCAGATGAGACTTATTTGTGGCAATGTTGTCTGGGACACATTAAACAAGACTCGTATATCCACACTTTTGAAGAGTGGATACTAGGATAGATTTGATCTCATTCAAATGATGTCTATGAATCTAGTTTATTAGGCAAAGTGCCTAAAATACATTTTACTTGGTAAAAGTGTAAGTGCCACCGATATGTTAGCCATCGTTCATAGTGACGTAAGTGGGCCCATGTCTAGCTAGGCTAGAGGTGGATATGAATACTTCGTAACCTTTACGGATGTGGCATCGCGTTATGGTTATGTGTTTCTTTTGAAACACGAATCGGAAACTTTTGATAGATTCAAAGAGTTTCGACTCGAAGTAGACAAAACAGATCGGCAAAAGTATTAGACCATCACGGTTAGACCATGGTGTAAAATACTTAATCAATAAGTTTCTTAATTGCTTGAAAGAGTATAGTATTCTTTCAATATGGACTCCTCCTGGAACACCTCAATTGAGTGGTGTGTCCGAACGGAGAAACCGAGTTTTGTTGGACATAATAAGGTTAATTATGAGCCACTCTGAGCTACCATTTTCCTTCTAAGGATACACATTAACAATGCAACACTTATTTTGAATAAGGTTCCATAAAAATCTGTTAGACAGATTTCATATTAGATATGAATGACCGGCGTAAACACACGCGTATAACGCAAGTGCACGTATCGTTCAAGTAGTATAAAAATATCGATCCCACGAGGACTTAATTCCTACTGTTGTTATTAATTATTGATACTATTTATTTACAGGTATCTAATTATAGGGAGAAAATAATGATTTTTTGATTGGTTGGTTGAATGTGGTTTTCCTTAATTAAAATAAACAAAGAAATACCAAGGAAAAGAAAAGAAAAGACTTAAGGATCTAGGGTCGTGACTCCACACAATATTATTATAAAGATGAATTGAATCTCTTATCTATGTGTAATAAATCAGATTGCTAACCTGAACACGAAAATATGCAAAAGCCTCTGTCGATGGTCAGACGTAAATACCCAATATAACCCAATTGAACCATATGTCTATATCAACCAAATTAACTGGATTCATTAAGATTAAGTTCCAATTATGGCTACCCCCGCCCGACAGGTATATGTCTATCCTGTAAGGAAATCTATTAAACGGTTATCTATCCTCAAGGAATATCATGGGCTATTTAATCTAAGGATGAAACCTAAAATCCCTATGTCTAGTTCATTTTTAGTTTACCACATCAATCTTATTGGTGATCAGACAACAAGAAGCATTAAGCTTAAGACTCAATAAACAAACCAAATAATTACCCATAATAAAGAAAATCAAATATTAAGTGTGAATATTGTGTTTCATCACTTCCCTAGAATAAAAATAAAATGATGGGGTTAGAGGATCCACATTTAATATTTCTTATCTAGGAATCTCAGTTATTAAAATATATAAATTATTTTATATTCTCCTTTCTCAGGAATTAATAATGTTAAACATTTAAAACCAGTCATATAGGCGGTAATCCATTTAGTCCAATTACACCAGCCATATAGGCGGTAATTATTTGTCATATAAAGACCAGCCATATAGGCGGTAAAGTAATTTATATTTAGACCGATCATATAGGCGGTAATAAAATCTGACATTAATTAATCCGGTTAAATTATAATTTATAAATTATAATTAAGTGAGATTTACCTAGATAATTATATTAAAGGTTTCACCTTTTACCCCAGCGGAAATTTAACTACAAAACATAAAGTAAATAAATAAAAAGCTGTAAAAAAATTAAAAATAAAAATATATAATTTTAATATTACAAAACTAGATGCTTCCAATGAAATCAGGGAAAAAAATCTCAAGGAAAGCACGAGGAAAAATGAATTCTGAAGGCCTCAATTTATAGGAAAAATTCGACATCGGACGTCGCGCCGCAGAACGCCTTGGCGTCGCGCCGCCCAAACAGTTACTTGGTCTACGCGGCTTTGACCATGCGTGTTGTCGGTACCATGAGAGAGCGCCACGTGTCGTACTGTGAGTGGCTGGGCATTCGGTCCAATGGGAAGACGACACATGGCACACGGTGATTGGTGATGTTTCGGTCTAATGAGAATCTGACACGTGGCAGGATGTGATTCGCCGGTGATTCGGTCCAATGATAAGGCGACACTTGGCATGCGCTATGTTTGGTCCAATAAGATTGTGACACGTGGCAATGGCGCACGTTAGCAATGCCAGCGCAGGTTAGCAAAATCCGGCGCATGTTAGCAAGTCCAATTTCTGTCACGTGTCCCTCGGCGCACGTTAGCATAACTGGTGCACATTAGGCGTCGCGACGCCGGTGGATAGCGCGTCGCGACACTTCCAAATTACCGAAATACCCTTTTTCGTCGTTTTTCACTGTTTTGGCCCCAAATTGCTTCCAATGCTTTCCAAACTTTATTTATCTACAAAATAACAATAAAACACATCAAAACGTTCACAAAACTCAAGAAACTATACAAAATATTAGGTTAAATGAGTGGAAAATAGTGATATAAATACCACTCATCATACCCCCAAACCTAACATTTTGCTAGTCCTCGAGCAAAACACAAAATAAAATAGCATAACAAATTTAAACTATGCCACTTTCATAGGGATCAGGGTTGCATTTAGCGTATGCAACAAGCCTTTAAACCCCTTGCTGTCCCTAGTGGACGAATTGTAGTATCGTTAGGGTTTACAGCAATGATACCCACAAACATTTTACAAAAGTAAGAAGGTAGTAAAACTAATGAACACAAAAGCAAAAAGACAAGAGAAAAGAGAATAAAGAAGTTAGTGAAATTTCTACTCCAAGTTAATAGTGTGTTTTTTCTTTCTAAATTAGTGAATAAGTAAATTCTCCGATTATATTTACCATTCTCCATATACACAGCCAACAAAATATTAAACAACTCATTTTTGCCCACAACAGTCATAAGTGAAGTTGATAAGAGAGTAATATTTTTTTCCTAAAGTTTTATTAGAATCACACCTTTTTGCAGCAGTGGAATAATTTTTCGGATTTTTCTGATTTTTTTCTTTTATTTTTTTAATTTTTTTTACTCCATCACTTTCTGAGATGCTTCATCCAATTAAACTAGAGCACTGAATATTACAAACTTTTCAATTATAGCTCATGTCTGTATGTTTCCATGTATATTGATAATACCTGTCAACTGAGCATATGAAGATCCATTTTAGTTAGTTTTATGGAGAATTCACAAATTAAATAATTCAAAAGGAAATAAATAAAAATTAACTTGTTTCAAAATAGGTTTGAGATACGTCTCAGGAGTGGAATCTCCTTACTCAGCTATCTCTTACCAATTTCACCTTTTAGTCAAAATAAAAACACAAAAACGCAAAATATTTTTGTAATTTTTGAAAATTTTCAAATTTTTTTGGACTAAAAACAAGGTACTGATAAACTAATTCCCTCCCCCAAACTTAAATGAGACATTGTCCCCAATGTCTTAAATAGTAGAAGTAGAATGTAGAAGATAGTACCTGGTTAGCTGAAATTTTACAGGAAAAATTACCGATTAAGATCTATGTCCAATTTACGCTTCTTACCACGATCGCTATTTGTCCAATTTTCAGTAAAAATTTCAACAGAATGTCCTCTAAAAAACTCAAAATTTTCCCAAATTCACCCTAAAACTAACATCCAACTTCGCCCCCAAATCTACAAAATTCACAAATCCAACACTTCCAAAGTCCAACCAATTGAATCCAACACTCCAAATACCACACAAATTACCAAATTTTCTTCAAATTTTTAATGTTGATAATTTAAAATTCGGACCTGTGTCTTCGGTTTTGGGCTCGGCAATGGGTGTCTTTCTGCTTGGTGGAATCGGCAAGGATGGCTCGGTCTCGGCAAGGGGTGGTTCTGTGGTTCGGTGTGGTCTCGGTAAGGGGTGGTTGTGTCTCGGCAGAGGGGGTTCGCGGCTTGACTAGGTATACCTCGGTGATGGGTGAATCGGCTGTGGTCTCTCGATTCAACTGTGCAAGGCTCGGCAGTGGCTCGGTGTGACTGGTTCGGCTCGGTTTCTGGGAAAGGTAGTGGCTCAGTGAGTGGCACGGCAAGTGGTTCGGTTGCAGCAGTTTGAATCTCGGTTTGATGGTGGCTCACGGTAGTGGCTCGGCGATGGGTCGGTTTGACTGTGATGGGTCTCGGTTTCTGGTAGATTGGCTCGGCTTGACTCAGTTGGTCGTGGGTTGAGATAAAATGGTGAGATCTGAATGAGGGAAATGAGATCTGTCTCGGCGGCTACTGGTTTAGGCTCTGTGTTTAGGCTCTGGTGTCGCGACGTGCAGGGTTTTCGCTTCGCGACGCATGATTATTTTATTTTTATTTTTTTGGCAAAACCAAGTCTTACTACGGATAAATCCTATAGGACTCGTCTCAAGAGCTAGCTCCTTACTCGGCCGTCTCTTCTGGATTGACTTTACATCTTCGTGATTTTGTCAAATTTTTATTTTATGAAAATCCCGTTTGCACTGGCTTGCTTTGTCCTGAAAAATTCCGTTTTTAATTTTTCCTGCAAAAATAACACAAAATAAAAAATAATTCTACAACATGTACACACAAAACAATAAATAATTAAAATAATTGCATGGGTTGCCTCCCTGCTAGCGCTAAATTTTTCATCTTCAGCCAGACGTGACTAAAATCCATCTGTAAAGGAGGTTTCAGCGTCGTTTTGGATGTCCGATTAAAGACATTTCCATGCGCGTTGCTTTTGAAGGGTCTCTTCCAACGGTAAAGTGGCAAAAAGAATTTTGTCATATTTCGTGCTTGTGCCACCTTTTTTGATCTTTGTTGCTCCAGTGCTTCTTGAAAAGAAAGAAAGAAAATCAGGAGGTCTTGTATGGTGCTTGACTTGGAATGGAAGTTCCATTCTGTCAAGCTTCTGGGTGATATCTCTAAATTGTACTCCCCAAAACAGTGATGTTTCACCTGAATGCTCTGGATCTTCAATTTGGTCTGACAATTGCTCCTCCATTTGCTCTGTTTCTTGCTCCATCTTTTCTTCAGAGATGAATTTTAAAATTTCCTCGTTCAGTTCTTCATCTATCATCTGTGAAATGCATTCTCCAAAAGTATCAACGTGAGGATGTAAAGATGTTTCTGACATTAGGTCTTCATCCTCTGATACGACTGGAATGGATGGTTCAGGTAGATCTTCATTAAACATCATGGTAAAGCATGCTCCAAGATCTTCATTTTGAGGATTGAAAGTTTGATCCTCCGTTGTTGGTGCAGTTGGTACAAATAGATCAACTTCATCCTCGTCAGAATCTGAATAATAAAAGTCAAATAGAGACTTCGCTGGTTTGGGATCCTGAACTGATACCTCTGGTTGTTGATAGTGCTCAGCCTCCTCCTTTGTTAAGGTGTCATTGTGAATGATTGGTACTCGAATGCTTCATCTGTGTCATTTGAAACTGGTTCTTAAGGTATATAGTTCTGGTTTTCTGTGAATTGTCTCATTTGATCTGTCATCCTCTGAATAGATGCTGATTGTCTCTGAATAGTTTCGAGTTGATTCTGATATGTTTCAAGCATTGTATCCAACTTTTCGCCTTGTTTCTTAAATAAATCTTTGAGCATGTCAACCACTTGTTCTTCCTTTGATGGTTCTGGTTCTTGATGAAGATCGTAGGTAGATGGTGAATAAGATGGAAAATATGATGGTTCTTCGTACCTTGAATGATTCCAATAATTCTGCCACTCTGAAAGGTATATATATTGATCGCTCAGGTGGTTACCATCACAAATTACACATCTCCCCATTTCGTTCTGATGAGCAAATGTGGTATTGCTTGGTTTTGGCATCCAGTGATAGTTGTTGGGCTGGACAACAGGCCTCAGAAAACCGGACTGTTGCTCCCTGATTTGGGGTGTATCTTCTAATAAAGCTCGTGATCTTTAAATCTCCCAATAATGTTCCATTTTTTAATCACCTGAAAACAAACGAAAGAAATAAAAATTACAGATAAAAATAAAGAAAATTAGATACAAGTAAATTAGATAGCTTCAAAATTAATAACTCAAGAAAAATAAGTCCCCGTCAACGGCGCCAAAAACTTGACCGGCGTAAACACACGCTTATAACGCAAGCGCACGTATCGTTCAAGTAGTATAAAAATATCGATCCCACGAGGACTTAATTCCTACTGTTGTTATTAATTATTGATACTATTTATTTACAGGTATCTAATTATAGGGAGAAGAGATTGATTGTTTGATTGGTTGGTTGAATGTGGTTTTCCTTAATTAAAATAATTAAATAAACAAAAGAAAATACTAAGGAAAATAAACGAAAAGACTCAAGGATCTAGGGTCGTGACTCCATACAATATTATTATAAAGATAAATTGATTCTCTTATCTATGTGTAATAAATCAGATTGCTAACCTGGAACACGAAAATATGCAAAAGCCTATGTCGATGGCGAGACGCAAATACCCGGTATAACCCAATTGAACCATATGTCTATGTAAACCAAATTACCTGGATTCATTAAGATTAAGTTCCAATTATGGCTACCCCCGCCCGACAGGTATATGTCTATCCTGTAAGGAAATCCATTAAAGGGTTATCTATCCTCAAGAAAGATCATGGGCTATTGAATCTAAGGCTGAAACTAAAATCCCTATGTCTAGTTCATTTTAAGTTTACCACATCAATCTTATTGGTGATCAGACAACAAGAAGCATTAAGCTTAAGGCTCAATAAACAAACTAAAGAATTACCCATAATAAAGAAAATCAATTATTAAGTGTGAATATTGTGTTTCATCACTTCCCTAGAATAAAAATAAAATGCTGGGGGTTAGAGGATCCACATTTAATATTTCTTATCTAGGAATCTCACTTATTATAATATATAAATTATTTTATATTCTGCTTTCTCAGGAATTAATATTGTTAAACATTTAAAACCAGCAATATAGGCGGTAATCCATTTAGTCCAATTACACCAGCCATATAGGTGGTAATTATTTGTCACATAAAGACCAGCCATATATGCGGTAAAGTAATTTATATTTAGACCGACCATATAGGCGGTAGTAAAATCTGACATTAATTAATCCGGTTAAATTATAGTTAAGTGAGATTTACCTAGATAATTATATTAAAGGTTTCACCTTTTACCCCAGTGGAAATTTAACTACAAAACATAAAGTAAATAATAAAAAGCTGTAATAAAAACTAAAAATAAAAATACATAATTGTAATATTACAAAACTAGATGCTTCATATGAAATCAAGGAAAAAAAATCCCAAGGAAAGCACGAGGAAAAATGAATTCTGAAGGCCTCAATTTAGAGGTAAAATTCAGCATCGGGCGTCTCGCCGCGGAACCCTTTGGCGTCGCGCCGCCCAAACAGTTTCTTGGTCTACGCGGCTTTGACCATGCGTGTTGTCAGCACCATGAGAGAGCGCCACGTGTCGCGCTGTGAGTGGTTGGGCGTTCGGTCCAATAGGAAGGCGACACGTGGCATACGGTGATTGGTGGATGTTCGGCCTAATGAGAATCTGACACGTGGCAGCATGTGATTCACCGGTGATTCGGTCCAATGATAAGGCGATACTTGGCACGCGCTATGTTTGGTCCAATAGGATTGTGACACGTGGCAATGGCGCAGGTTAGCAAGGTCAGCGTACGTTAGCAAAATCTGGCGCACGTTAGCAAGTCCAATTTTTGAAACGTGTCCCTCGACGCACGTTAGCATGACCGATGCACGTTAGACGTCGCGACGCCAGTGGATAGCTCGTCGCGACACTTCCAAATTACCGAAATACCATTTTTCGTCGTTTTTCACTGTTTTGGCCCCAAATTGCTTCCAATGCTTTCCAAACATTATTTATCTACGAAATAACAATAAAACACATCAAAACGTTGACAAAACTCAAGAAACTATACAAAATATTAGGTTAAATGAGTGGGAAATAGTGATATAAATACCACTCATCAATGAACAGAAAAGAAACCGGGTTTTCTCATTCCTGAAGATTTGGGATAATACCAAACTAGAACCCAAATCGGATAAGTGCCTAATTTGTGGGTTATTCTAGGGAAACCAAAGTATAGTACTTATACAACTCACAAGTGAACAGTGTAATTTTTGTACGCCATGCGGTTTTCCTCAGAGGAATACCTATATGCAGTGGTAATGGGAGGAAAGTAAAACTCGATGAAAATCGGAGTAATACTCTTCAAGGCACCGATTCCTTGACGGAACCCAAACAGTTCATCAGGGATGAAACTGAACCACAATATTCAAATACACAAGAACCGCGAAAGTCGGAGAGAGTTAGAAAATAACCTGGGAGATATGGGTTTCTGATCTCACCTTATGAAGATGTCAATCTCATTGAGGAAGACGAACCGACTACGTATGAGGAGGTGATACAAGGTGTCGACTCCCTATTATGGCAAAGTGCCATGATGTCCGAAATGGATTCCATGTATACCAACCAAGTTTAGACACTGGTTGTTGTACCGGAAGGCATTGTGCCTATTGGTACTGTATAAGTCTTCAAGGAAGACATACATTGATGGCAACATACTAACGTACAAAGCTAGGCTTGTAGCGAAAATGTATCGTTATCAACATTTTGTCGATTATGATGAAACCTTTTAACCGTTGCCATGATTAGATCCTTTTGGATAATGCTTGCTAATGCTGCACGTTTCATTTATAAAATATGGAAGTTGAACGTCAAAATCGCTTTCCTTAAACGTAAACCTTTTGGAGGTTGTTTATAACATCCTGACGGTTTTGTCGTACCTAAGCAAGCAAACAATGTTTGCAAGTTAATTCGATCCATTTATGGATTGAAGCAAGCATTGCGTTATTAGAACTATCATTTTGATGTAATCATAACGGTATATGATTTAATTCAAAACAAACATGATTATTGTGTATATAAGGAGGGTAGTGGGAGCGCACTGATAATGAATGTCCTAAATAATGATGATATATCATTTCTTGCAAATGACATTCTCATAATACAATCGGTGAGAGCTTGACTGTCATAAAAATCTTCGTTGAATATTTGGGAGAGACAACCCTTATTCTAGGAATAAGGATCTACTGCGATAGTTCTAAAAGTTTGTGGCACTCTCCGAGAACCCGTACATTGAAACAATATACGTGACCTGGTGTCTCATATGCTTTGTGTTGGGAAATAACCAAGCCCCAAGATCAACAAGAACAAGCAAAATATATAAATACATGAATGAATAAATTGAAGTATGGCGGAATCATACTCACAATACTTGAAAATGGATGCTTAGATGATGCGAAAACTCCTCCCTTGTGCAGTGAAGCTCTCGGCCAAGAAGAAAAGAGGGACTCCAAGTCGAGTTTGATCCTTCCAAGCTCAAGGATTAGCTTCCCATATCACCTATGTATGATCCCTTGAAGGTGCTAGCCTTTGTTGTGATTTTGAATGCACAACTTCTTCAAATCTTGCCACAAAAAATTGAAGAAAGGAGAGCCAAAAACTGCTTGCAAGTTTCGGCAATGTGAGAGAGAAAAATTGAATGATTTTTGTTACAAATAATCAATTTATATTTATGCCATAATATCTATAAATTAATAATAAACTTATGACACAAATCATGCAATGGCTTAGAGTGTCAAACACTCAATTTCCATGCAAAACCATTGAGTGCATTGTACACTATCTCCATGCAATGCATTAGAGTTAAATAATGCATAATATGACATGTGTCATGTGGGCCCCACACGTTTCCAAATGAAAGTGGGCCCACGTGCACTCACGCGTTCGGGTTCGATATTTCCGAAATACCGAACTTACGTCGCGACGTTAATTAAATCGAATTTAAATAAATAATTGCGCCTAGCGAAATTATTATTTACGTCGCTAACGAATTAATTCTAAATTAACTCGTTTGCCCGAATTAAAATCTAATTTTAATTTCGCGTCGAAATCGAATTTCGATTATTATATCGAATATAATAATTTTACGATTAATTCCAAATTAATCGTTCTCTCTCTATGTATAGTACTTTATCCAAGATAAAGTCTCTCCGTAATTAATCCAAGATTAATCGAGTTTGAATCATACGTCATTGGTGAATCTTCGGGAAGCGACCCAAGAGATCTCTGGATATGTTGGCAGTAAATACGGCCGTCAGATTATCTGAATACGTACGTACCAAGAACTACGTTTTTACCGATTTACAAGACAAGGTTAGCCTCTAGCAAAACGCCATGCCTACCCAATTCTCCAGAAATATTCTTATTGGAATATAAGATCTATAACAGGCATAGTATACCGTAGTATAGTGTATATCGAACCAGTATCGGATGATCACATGTAAGGCCTGGGGCTGGAGATGTGTCTGCCCCGTACGATACATATATCGGACATCAAGCAACCAGTCTCTTTGAATCGGATAATCCTGACCTAGTCATATTATCCCGATGGTTGCAACCATTATAGAGTACTAGTTCTGTATCCCTCGCGATCATCATCTCCATATGTCTGAAGTGATACTTCCATCTTGACATCACACCCAATACACTACGCTTCTCGATAAATCCAGAAGAGGTGTACACAGAACCCGTTAAAGCCCTGGACCACCAAAACTAAAGTTTACCGATTGTCGTAAGTACTAGCGATGCAAGTCTCAGGTTAAGATCATATGCACCTACCCTGAAGCGGACTCCCATAGACACGCAGACATACTACCAATGGGATTCCGCGGGGTCTATCCAGAGCGAAGCTGTTTTCCGTACCATCGGTAAAACACAACCTCCTACCGCACTTGCATAAGTATCCTATACTTAAATATATGAGAACTATGCCGTTGTGCCCTCACAACATGCACAAGTGCAGTACTAGTCTATTCCGCATTATCGATGTCCAATCTCGATAATACTACGACTAGGGATATTTAATGATTAAACCTTTATGGATTGATACCGTCTCATATCATCACAATCCGGAACTAATCATAGGGACTCTTACCATTTATATCAAAGTAAATAAATTACAAAACGGTAAAAGGCAATTTCATTACTACATAGTTAATTTTGTACAATATACAATATCATTTACAAAATAGTGACGCTATGGTCATAACTGTCTAACAATCTCCCACTTGGCCTATAGCCAGTCACTCAAGCATCTAATACCTGAACTATGTATGTGTCGCTCAAACTTTTCCCGAGGAATTATTTTCGTCAGCGGATCTGCAATGTTGTCCTCTGATGCGATCTTTTCGATCTTCACATCGCCACGATGTATGATCTCTCGAATCAGATGGAATCGTCGAAGAACATGTTTGGATCGTTGATGAGACCTTGGTTCCTTAGCCTGCGCTATGGCCCCGCTATTGTCACAATACAATAAAACGGGCTCAGCTGCTAATGGAACTACTCCTAATCCAACTAGGAATTTTCGGATCCAAACCGCTTCCTTTGCTGCTTCAGCTGCTGCAATGTAGTCCGCTTCAGTTGTTGAATAGGCAACAGTATCTTGCTTGGAAGATTTCTAGCTCACTGCTCCGTTATTTAAACGAAATATGTACCCGGTTTGCGACTTGAAGTCGTCTCTGTCGGTTTGGAAACTTGCATCGGTATACCCAGATACCTCAAGTTCTCCATCTCCATAGATTAAGAAAACATCTTTAGTTCTCTTAAGATACCTAAGGATACTCTTAACCGCCATCCAGTGATCCTTTCCTGGATCGGCCTGATATCGACTACACATGCTCAAAGCATAGGACACATCAGGTCGTGTACATATCATGGCATACATGATCGATCCAACTGCCGAGGCGAACGGAGTCCGACTCATGTTGTCTCTCTCATCTTGTGTTTTAGGACACATGTCCCTAGATAGATAGACGCCATGTGATGTTGGCAACAGTCCCCTCTTGGACTGATCCATGTTGAATCTCTTCAACACTTTATCAATATATGTACTCTGGGAGAGTCCAAGTAGCCTTCTAGATCTATCCCTGTAGATATTTATTCCTAGAATAAAAGCTGCTTCTCCCAGATCTTTCATGGAGAATTTCAATGAAAGCCAAGCTTTCACCGACGTTAACATGGGAATGTCATTGCCTATAAGCAATACATCGTCGACATAAAGGACAATAACCTTTATATACACAAGGATCATCTACGTTTTTAATGAAATCATATTCTTTTATGACCTCATCAAAACGTTGGTTCCATGACCTCGATGCTTGCTTCAGTCCATAAATGGACCGATTTAACTTATAAACCTTGTTTGCAAGTCTTGGTGCGATAAAACCGTCAGGTTGTTGCATAAAAACATCCTCCAACAGGTTTCCGTTAAGGAAAGCGGTTTTAACGTCCATCTGCCATATTTCGTAATCGTAATATGCAGCTATAGCAAGCATTATCCGAATGGATTTAATCATGGCAACGGGTGAGAAAGTTTCGTCATAATCAACTCCAAGTTGTTGACGATACCCCTTCGCTACGAGCCTAGCTTTGTACGTTTGTACGTTGCCATCCATGTTGGTCTTCTTCTTGAAGACCCATTTGCATCCAATAGGCTTTACGCCTTCTGGTGCATCAACTAGTGTCCAAACTTGGTTGGTATACATGGAATCCATTTCGGCCTTCATGGCCTCTTGCCATAAAGTGGATTCGATACCTTGTATCGCTTCCTCATACGTAGCCGGTTCAGTATCCTCAATAAGATTAATATCTACATGAGGTGAGATCAGGAATCCATACCTCTCAGGTATTACCCTGACTCTCTCCGACCTACGTAGTCCTTGTGTAATTGAAGATTGTGGTTCAGTCTCATCCTGGATGGACTGTTCATGTTCCGTTCTCGATTCATTGCCAGGAACAGTATCACTACGACTTCATCGAGTTATACTTCCTCCCACTAAACACTGCATTTAGGAATTCCTTCTCAAGGAAAACCGCATGTAGAGCAACAAATACTTTGTTCTCTTGTGGGTAATAGAAGTAATATCCTTTGGTTTCCCTAGGATATCCAACAAATAGGCATTTATCTGATTTGGGTTCAAGTTTGGTACCTTCCAAACGTTTGACGTATGCCCAGCAACCCCAAATCTTTAGGAATGAGAAACCTGGTTTCTTTCCTGTCCATATCTCATACGGAGTCTGTTCAACAGACTTTGACGGAACCCTATTCAAAATAAGAATTGCACTTTCTAATGCATGTCCCCAGAAGGATATAGGTAGCTCAGTGCGACTCATCATCGACCTTATCATGTCAAGCAAGGTACGGTTTCTCCGTTCAGACACCCATTTAATTTTGGTGTTCCAGGAGGAGTTCATTGTGAAAGAATACCATATTCTTTCAAGTAATCTTGAAACTCATTACTTAAGTATTCGCCACCACGGTCCGACCGTAATGTCTTAATACTCTTGCCTGTTTGTTTTTCAACTTCGTGTCGAAACTCTTTGAATTTCTCAAAAGTTTCCGACTTGTGCATCATTAGATACACATAACCATAACGCGATGCATCATCCGTAAAGGTTATGAAGTATCGATATCCACCTCTAGCCTGGCTAGACATGGGCCCACAAACGTCACTATGAACGAGGGCTAACAGTTCAGTGGCGCGTTCACCTTTACCACTAAAAGGTGATTTAGGCATTTTGCCTAATAAACAAGATTCGCAGACGTCATATGAATTTGGATCAAATCCGTCCAAGTACCCCTCTTCGAAAGTGTGGATATGCGAGTCTTGTTGATGTGTCCCAGACGACAATGCCACAAATAAGTTTCTTCCTTTGGATTACTCATTTTGAGCCTTTTGTTTGTTATTTTACGTTTGGGAGATTTATTTATATTCAAAATATAAAGACCATTATTTGCATCGGCAGTGCAAATTTCTGCATCATCTTTATATAAATAACACCTGGTGGTTTTAAATACAAAAGTGTACCCATACTGGGTTAACAAATGTTAGACATTATGTCCCATAGCGTCACTGTTTGTAAATGATATTGTATTATTGTACAAAATTAACTATGTGATAATGAAATTGCCTTTTGCCGTTTTGTAATATTATTTACTTTGATATATAAATGGCGAAAGTCCATATGATTAATACCGGATTGAGATGATATGAGACAGTATCAATCCATAAAGGTTTAATCATTAAATATCTGTAGTCGGAGTATTATCGAGATCGGACATCGATAATGCGGAATAGACTAGTATTACGCTTATGCACGTTGTGAGGGCACAACGGCATAGTTCTCATATATTTAAGTATTGGATACTTATGCAAGTGCGATAGGAGGTTGTGTTTTACCGATGGTACGGAAAACAGCTTCGCTCTGGATAGACCCCGCGGAATCCCATTGGTAGTATGTCTGCGTGTCTATGGGAGGCCGCATCAGGGTAGGTGTATATGGTCTTAACCTGAGACTTACATCGCTAGTACGTGCGACAATCGGTAAACTTTGGTTTTGGTGGTTGGGGACCTTAACCGGTTCTGTGTACACCTCTTCTAGGTTTATCGAGAATCGTAGTGTACTGGATGTGATGTCGAGATGGATGTATCACTTCAGACATATGGAGGTGATGATCACGCAGGACACAGAACTAGTACTCTATAAAAGGTTGCAACCGTTGGGACAATATGACTAGGTCCGGATTGTCCGATTTAAAGAGACTAGTTGCTTGATGTCCGATATATGTTTCGTACGGGGCAGACACATTTCCAGCCCCAGGCCTAACATGTGATCGTCCGATACTGGATCGATGTACGCAATACTACGGTATACTACGCTTGATATAGATCTTATATTCCTATAAGAATATTTCTGGAGAATTGGGTAGGCATGGCGCTTTGCTAGAAGCCAACCTTGTCTTGTGAATCGGTAAAAACGTAGTACGAGGTACGTACGTGTTCGGATAATCTGACGGCCGTATTTACTGCCAAAATATCCAGAGATCTCTTGGGTCGGTTCCCGAAGATTCACCAATGACGTATGATTCAAACTCGATTAATCTTGGATTAATTACGGAGAGACTTTATCTTGGATAAAGTACTAAACAAAGAGAGAGAACGATTAATTTGGAATTAATCGTAAAAATATTATATTCGATATAATAATCGAAATTCGATTTCAACGCGAAATTAAAATTAGATTTTAATTCGGGCAAACGAGTTAATTTAGAATTAATTCGTTAGCGACGTAAATAATAATTTCGCTAGGCGCAATTATTTATTTAAATTCGATTTAATTAACGTCGCAACTAAAGTTCGGTATTTCGGAAATATCGAACCCGAACGCGTGAGTGCACGTGGGCCACTTTCATTTGGAAACGTGTGGGGCCCACATGACACATGTCATATTATGCATTATTTAATTCTAATGCATTGCATGGTGATAGTGTACAATACACTCAATGGTTTTGCATGGACTTTGAGTGTTTGACACTCTAAGCCATTGCATGATTTGTGTCATAAGTTTATTATTAATTTAATAAATATTATGGCATAAATATAAATTGATTTTTTATAACAAAAATCATTGAACTTTTCTCTCTCACATTGCCGAAACTACATAAAGTTTTGGGCTCTCCATTTCTTCAATTTTTGTGGCAAGATTTGAAGAAGTTGTGCATTCAAAATCACAACAAAGGCTAGCACCTTCAAGGGATCATACATAGGTGATATGGGAAACTAATCCTTGAGCTTGGAATGATCAAACTCGACTTGGAGTCCCTCTTTTCTTCTTGGCCGAGAGCTTCACTGCACAAGTGAGGAATTTCGCATCATCTTAGCATCCATTTTCAAGTATTGTGAGTATGATTCCGCCATACTTCAATTAATTCATTCATGTATTTATATATTTTGCTTGTTCTTGTTGATCTTGGGGCTTGGTTATTATTTCTCAACAATGGTATCATTGAGCTTAAAGTGCATGCAAATATATTAGGATGTTATTTGGGGAAAATTGTATGAAGCATGATTTGATGAGTTTGCTTGATTAAATATGCTTAGATGTATGTTATTTAGATTATACATCATCAATTTCATGGAAAATAAATTGGATTAATTTTTTCCAACCCAAATGAGGCTTGGCCGAATACATGCAAGCATATGGACTAGATGATTTTTTAATTTTAAGACATTAGATGACTTGAAATAATATGGAATGATGATTTGTAACTCGATTGGATTGAAAACGAAATCGGAACCATTTTAATCACCTTGGCCGAATGCTTGATGGAGGATTAGGGACTTGATTTTTTGATTAAATAATGTTGGACATATATTTAAGATAAAAATATGATTAATGGATTAATTTGATATTTTGGGAATATTGATTTAAAGGATTAATCATGATAATACACTTTAATTAATTAAGTTATAAAATTTGGAATTTTAAAATTTGGTTAGTTGGGCTTAATTTTGAATTGGGCCTAAAACTATTATATTTGGACATAATGGGCTTGGTTGGGCCAAGTAGATTTGGACCATTTGGATTGGATCCAAAATGGGCCTAAATCACACCATTTAAGCCCAAATGTAATAAATGGGCTTTTATGTTTAATTGGGCCTTATGGGCTTGATATTGATTTTATGGCATTTGAGGATGATTCCTTATTGGGCTTGGTAATTGGGTTTGACCCATACATTGACCAAAACCCAAGCCTAAAGAAATCAATTGAAAGCCCATCGGACTTTAATTAAACGGACATTAGATGTTAGTTGGGCTTTGAGACCCGATTGTATTAGATTTGGAATCTAAGTTATAAAAGCACAATAAAAGTGTAAATATTTAATTTAGAATTAAATAATAGGATTAGTATTGAATACGACTTAAATTGGATTTAACGAGTAGTTCGATATAATTCGTGAATTCATACTATAAGTATTTATTCTCAATTTGAGTTGGACTCGCGCAAATGCAAACAATTGTTTGAACATTGTATTGTCACCTAATTAAAGACTAATTAATTGGATTTGATTGGTTGTATAACATGCCTTGAATGAATGAATGTGGATGTGATGTATGAATAGTGTATATCGGATGGATATTAGAAGGGAAGGGTAATTTTAGAAATTATTGTAAATTTAGAATTTATAAATTGGACCTGCGTGTCCAGCCTTTCTCTTATTGTCTCTTGTATTCTCTTCTCACCTAATTCCCCTCAATGTAAATGAGGTTTCTCTTATTGTATTATGTAATTGGGTAAGAGTAGAATAGTGCTAGCGGGGAGAGGAAAGGGAGTGATTTGTTCTAGGAACAAGTTGTTGTTCATATCCATCCGTATATCGCTATTACTTTACTTTACGCGCTTTATGATGTTTTAGAAGCATGCTTAGTTGTGCCAAATCCAAGACTTAGTTGATTCAGAGGAAAAGGGTTAGGTAATATATTGGATGTATTGGCATATATAAGATATATGTTTCGGACTTGGATGTCCCCCTACCGGATCTAGGAATTGGATTGGATCCAATCGATCTTAGAGATCTACCTAGTTAATTATCATACAATTTGTTGGCCAAAGTCAAGATTGTGTGATATTTAACGGGATCCTAGCCCACTAGGAAACACGGTTTCCCGAGTACTCAACAGAGGGTTAGAGACTCGCCGAAAATAGTGGGAGGCAAGAATTAAATTTGCAATATTCGTTTAATTACTTGCCATACGCGCTCAATCATAAATATCATTCGTCAAATAAATTAAATGTTAGTTGGACTAATATTTAAATTGTTGTTTTAATAAATAGTTGGACTATATTCAAACAATTAATTATAGTTGATTAAATAGTTGGACTATAGTAATCATTATAATAAATAGTACCTAAATCATTGATTAAATAGTTGGACTATTAGAATCAAGATAAAATTGAAAGATTGACATTTAAAACATAATCAAGAGGAAAATGTATTTAAATGGTTTAATTTTCATATTGGGAATAAATTTCAGGATAGTCCTGGAAAATAATAAGTTACTTTATTTGATAAAATAACATATTATGCCTGAGCCCGGAGTTAAGCAAATAGTAGAGCATAATCTTTGGAAGATTTATGTAATGATAACTTTAGTACTTAATCCATTATACTTACCGCAGTAGACTCCTTAATTTCTGAATCCGAACTAAGGATTAGATCCTTAAAGTATGATAATGAAATTGAAGGATCTTCATAGATCTATTTTAGATCTTAGAAGTACTAAATTGCAATAAATAACTCTTGGAGAGTTAATGACTATTCTCAAATAGATAAAGTCAAAATTGCAATAAGACAAGTAGCGCAAGGCGCACATTACTTCGATATTCTAGAAGGCCAAGGCTTGGCCAAAGGCTTCTGGAATATGAAAATGGGAAAGGAAAAATCATTATTATCTTCTAGGAAGATAAATGACATATCCCAAAAATGTCTGCTTAAATGTGGCAAGGGATCGCGGAAGCGTGACTGCCGTTTGGACAAAGCAGACATGAAGGAATTGAAGATAAGGCAAGGCTCTAACTTCAAATATGTTTATCATAAATATGTTCATGACTAGTATTGAAATTAGATTTTAAATACTTAGTGTGATACATAAATATATGTATTGATGTCCAGAATCTGTTTTGAACAGGATATTGACTTCAATTGAGATTAATCTGCGAATTGGAAACAGGATGAAAATCGTTGTTTTAACCGTAGATACCTAAATTTATGAACTACCTTTGGGTGTGTATCTAAATTTGGAAACTGTTATAATGTAACTAGTTTGACTAGAAACATTATCTCTATATCAGTGTTTAACCCGCTGCGGATGAACCTTTATATTCTAGAACACTAAAGTGGCTTATTATATAAAGATGATATTTAGATAAACACATTAGATGTGAATAACAGAATTTATATTTTGAATATAAATAAATCTCAAATATATAACATGACAAACAAACAGCTCAAACTGATTTGATCAGATGAAACTAATTGTGGCATTGTTGTCTGGGACACAATTAAACAAGACTCGTATATCCACACTTTTGAAGAGTGGATACTCAGACTTTCAAATCAAATAAAGTCTACGAATCTAGTTTATTGGGCAAAGTGCCTAAAAAAAATTTACTTGGTAAAAATGAAAATGCCACTGATCTGTTAGCCCTAGTTCATAGTGAAGTAAGTGGGCCCATGTCTAGCTAGGCTAGATGTGGATATGAATATTTCGTGACCTTTACGGATGTGGAATCGCGTTATGGTTATGTGTTTCTTTGAAACACAAA
>SKCR01003701.1:0-26855 GCA_019454045.1 Zanthoxylum bungeanum
CCAACTTTACCCTTCCAACGTCCGTTTCCCGCGACTTCCACGACATGAAAAGGTAGTGCCTCCTTACGAGGCTCATCATTGGGCATGATATGCAAAAATGCAGTGTCTACATCGTGGAGGCCGGCGATCGCACAGTTGGCATCAGACGGCGGCGTAGGGAGGAGAAATCAGTGGCGCACGTGGGTTAGTCAGTTTCGGCTAGTCGGTTCGTTTCACGACCCGAGCCACCTACCAAATCGAAGCCCTCGGAGGGTATTATGAGTACGCGGAGTCGATTTCACCGAACAGCGACCGGTTGCACGCAAAACGAGGAGAGAACGTGCGCGTGTACAGTAGCACCCAGATGAACAGTAGCTCCGATTGGAATTCCGATGACACCAGCGCATTCGTATGACCGATAGGAGTCCGAATATGGCCTCGGAATTTCGGTACGACTTTCCGTTTAGAAATTGTTATTTTAAAGTTTACAGTTTTATATTCGGATGTTTCCAATAGTTCCGTAGTTTAGCGAATTAGCATGAAATAAATTGGATATGTTTTAATATGTTAAAACAAAAATTGTGGTAGAATCCGGGGAGAAACGGATTAGATTTGATCGATCCGGTAGAATTAGCGAGTTTCCGATAAAACAGAGTTTCTCGTGCGGCTGAGTATAGATGACTGTAGCCACGGTTAAGATATAAATATGATATTGCGAGGGTAATTAAGTAATTCCGGATTAGTTCGGAGGGTTCGAGACCCTTCCATAGCGTTTGCGGAAACTCTTCCGCAAGTTTTGCCGCAAACGCGTATAATGAGAATCTGAGGTATCTAGTTAGTTCATAATAGTATAGAAAGACATATTAGAGTAATGAAGCTTGAACGGTAGAATCAGAGAGGATTCGTGTATTACGAGAAGGATCCGAAGTTTATTTTAGAAATGTCTTAAGTTCCGCAAATAGCGGTTCTGATTGCGTTTTATGATTTGTTTTGACAGATCGGGGCCAGGTTCGGAGTGTCCGTGAAGCCAGGTAAGTAACTCATGTTGTGAGTACTTGATAGATTTAACAATGTTCGAAATTAGTAATATAATAAAGTTGTATATAGTTATATGCATGAAACCAATATATATATATATATATATATATAATATATATATATATATATATATATATATATATATATAAAGATGAATGTAGAAGAAATAAGCAGATGTATTTATATACACATATAGATAAGAGCAATTATATATATATAAAGATGAATGTAGAATAAATAAGCAGGTGTATTTATATACACATATAGATAAGAGCAAGCCATTATAAGTAGATGTATGAGTAAAAGATAAGCATGAGCTTATAAAAGTAAAGGGATACATATGTAGGTATAAACCAATATATATATATATAGATAGAGCATACGAATAAGGTAATGTCTATGAATATAATATATTGAGACTTGAGTTTGGGGTTGTAGAAACTACACCCTAGGGATTGAGATTAAAGTTATAAATGAGATAAACATAGACCTATTAGTGATAAAACAAGTTATGTGTAAAAGCAAGAATGCTAGAAAGAGCTAAAAAGCTTGTGTAAAATGCATAACTATAATGAGCATGTGAGTGTATAATTAACCAAGTAAATATGTAGTGTGTGTATTAGCATAAGAACGATAGTATAAAGGGATAAGTATGAATTAGTAAGTATGTAAGTTGACGTGATTAAGCATGTATGGGTGCATAAGAATAGTATGAAATGCAAGTGTTGAATTTCATACAAGAATGAGCAGATATGTACATGTGTTTAGTAACATAAGTATTGATATATGTACACAAGATGACAGAGAGTATGGATGAGTAGTATATGCATTGCATGAGGATATACGTAAGTTTATGACATGAGAAAGTAGAAAAATGATAAAGGATATGTCCATGTATAGATAAGTATAGACATGTATGGATGTAAGATAAATTTAGTATGTTTTAGTTTGAGCAAGCATTCTGTTGATATTCTAAGCATACATTTTATAAGATCATTATAGGTGGAATCATGCCTAGAGTAGATAGAAACATGAGAACTGCATATGCATATGTATGTGTTAAGGTTTTCAGAGACAGAGTTACAGTTAACAATGTTTTTTGAAATTTTAAAGTGTTTTAAAGAAAAGTTGTAGATATTTTTGAAATAAAAGTATTTCAGAAAAGTTTCTTATAGTTTGAGATTTGAATTAAGTTTTAAAAGTTTATTTGCAATTTTATGTTTTTCGGGGCATAAGGTAAAAACTCACCCCAGTATGTAACTATTATAGAGATACAGTTGGAATTGACGGATTCAGAGACATGTGCACATGTAGAGAGTCAGGATGACGGCTTAGGTTCGTGTACCTGCACTCTAGTGGTGGCTATGTCCAGTTGAGTCGTGTTCCTAGACATGGGACTCTGCGTTGCCAGTTGAGCTGTTGTCCTGGTCGTAGGGCACCACCAGCCTTAGAAATGTCGCAGTTGAGCTGTTGTCCTGGGCATCGAGTACCATCAGTTTTCAGAGATGTCGCGGTTGAGATGTTGTCCTAGGCATCGAGTATTTTTTTTTCAGTTTTCAGTCTTCAGATACAGGTTACAGTGTTGAGATACAGTTTTCAGTTTTCAGTTACAGTTTTCAGAAAGAGCTTTTCCATAAAGAAAAAGTAAGATAAGTTTTCAGCAAAGAGTTCTTCAAAAATGGTTCTCAAAAAGCATTTCTAAGAGCATAATATGTTAAGCATAGTATGGATACAAATCATGCATATAAATTATGTAATCTAGCGATTCATCTGAGATGTATATAGTTGATGTTAAGGCATGACAGCATGATTACATTCATGTAAGTATATGACGAATGTTATATGTATTGTATGTTTACACACAATGAGTTTTGTTCCGAGAGCATTGAGGTAAGATAACTTGACTCTATGTATATATATGGGTACCGGATTGATAGTAGTTGTGAATAAAAATGATATTTTTAAATTACCGAGTTGATGTTATTTCAATGAAATAAGAGAAAGAAAACTATAATAAGTATTCTAACCTAACTGACGGAGAATGAATAAGTTAGATGAAAGATAGCTGAGTAGCACATTAAAAACGTCAAGAGCTTTGATAAGTTGTTGTTGATATAGAAATTTAACACGTATATTATGAACGTATGAAAATATAACTAGTAAGGAGAACATGAGATTCGTGGGATTAGACGAAAGGAGTTTTAATAATGACTTGGTTGTCAGTAGTATGAAAACTTGATGTATGTGTGTATATGTATTAAGACGATTAATTTATAAACGTTAAACAGAATTCAAGTATGTGAGTATTCAGATAAAGGGTTAAAAGCATGTAATATGTTTGGGATATAATGAAATATCAGAATAAGCAAGTAAGTACTAAGATATCGAGTAGTACTGCAGAAGCGTGATAGGTGTTTGTTATTGTAGATGTTAAATAGAACTTAAAGTCTGTGTGTGATCAGATAAAAGGGTGGATTTAAGAGTAATGTGTTTCTAAAATAGATAAGAATTGTGCAGTTAATTCAGAATTTATAAATATTTACATGGTTACTTACTGAGTCTTATGACTCACACCACAACAGTTTGTAGTTTTGCAGGTCAGTGGCAGTTGTTAAGAACCAGCAGAAGTTCGGTGAAGACTTTGAAGACAGTGGATCGCCCCATTTGCAGTCGAGGGAGTTTTTTGAGTCTTGGATTGAGTTATGGGTCCTCACGACCTTTGTTTATGTCCTTGTATTGGCATTTTATATGAAAAGGTTGCAATAGCATAGTCTTATTTTCGAGTTCTGGCCAGAGGCCAAACATTTATATTTTGATCATGGAGTTCAGGCCTGAGGCCTTGATAATGTTTGCATATGTGTTGAGTTGCATACGCAGGTTGTCTCATGGTGCTGGCTATAAGCTAGGTTGCTTGATGTTCTACATATATCATGTCGAAATTTCGTCAGATTTAGAGGCTTATGGAGATGGGTTTTCCTGTCTCCTGTCGGTAGCATCCTGGCCTAGGGGGGATGTTTCAGATACTTTTTATACTACTTGAACGATACGTGCGCTTGCGTTATACGCGTGTGATTACGCACCGATCAGTAGGATGGTTAATTTGTTCTAAATACTTACTTTTCATGCTTAGCAAATATTTGGTTATGAACTAAGAAAAATTCTGATGCCCCTAACAGCAGACAATAGACATTTTTTTTTAATCTTTTATTGCCCTTTGTCATAATTTTCTGATACACAAAACAGGTATCAAAGTACTACTATATATTGATGAAATTAAACGTCATATATAATCTATTGAAATAAATGATTTACCTTGTATGGTTTAATTGAATAGTAATTGTATGTGACTGTGCTTGGAAGAAAGGAAGTTGAGCTGGATTTTTTATACTGTTTAAGATATGATTAATTTGAAATGGCAGAGTAGGATTTGTTACCTAATATAGATAATCAAGATTAGAAAGTTTTTATTTGATTTATTGATTATTCATTGTTGATCCATAAATGTCTGTTTAGCTATTCCCTCATGGGATGTGAAAATTAATCTTGCATTAGAATTTGAAGCTAGGATTGTGCATTTTCAATGGGCTTATATTAAGAAACCATTTATATAGGACGAGAAACTTCATTGTCTTGTTTTTTTGATATATTTAAATCATTTCACTACCTTTCTAGGTATGGACATGACATACGATTCTTGTGATGTTTTATACTTTGATTTATCGTACTTCAATAAATTTGCTTCTATGTGATGTATTAAACAAATCTTATTGTCACCAACCTTTAACTTGCTTCAATTGGAGAAATTTTATGTATTTCTTTTATAATAAGCAGATATTGGTACAGGAAGCACATATGCGGAAATAGACTAAGATTATAGTTGATAGTCAAAAATTTCAGCAGCATGGAATCGTGAACATCTTAGATAATTTTATTTATAGAATTTGTTTTAAGACATCAATTTAATGGGCCATAAAATAAAGAGGAACATATTATTGACTTGTATTAATTTATGATATCACACATTAGTGTAATGAAGCATTATATGTAACCCGGTATCTATTGAAATGCATTAGATTACATATGTTTATAAGATTATGGCAAATTTTAATGTAAGTGAACTTGGTTGATGCATGCAAAATATATTAAGGATAGGGTAAGTATACAGAACATAAAGATAGTTGAGGATAAAAGCCTGAAAAGAGTAGAATGCATATGTCATTAATTTGTAGAAATACATGAACATATGCATGTGCATACATCATGAAATTTTTTTTTTGAAAATCAAAGAGTTTTAAAGAAAAGTATCAGAGATTTTTGAAAGAATTACTTTCAGAAAATGTTTGATACAGTTTTAAGATTTAAAACACAAGTATTATAGTTTTATGATTTTTCGGGGCATGAGGTAAAAAACTCACCCCAATATATAACTTGAGAAAATTTAGAATTGACGAATTTAGATACATGTGCACATGTAGAGGACTGGGGGGATGCCCCTAGATCCTCAACGCTCAGATGGTAGATGCGCCTACGGGCGAAGATGCTCCTTTGAGCGGAGATGCGTCTTCGGGCGGAGATGCGCCTTCGGGCAGAGATGCGCCTTCAGGCGGAGATGCGCCTTCGGACGGAGATACACCTACGGGTGGAAATGCACAATTCAGATTTTGATTTTCAAGAAAATATTTTAGATTTCAGTTTTCAGAAAATATTTTCGGAAAGGGATTTGGAAAGACAGGTTTTATAAAGAGTTTCAAGAAATAGTTTTTAGAAAACAGTTTTTCAAAAAGGTTTTCAGAAAATATTTTACAAAAAGCATGGCATAATAAAGTAAAATATAATTCATAAGTTATACATAAAGATCATATATTCTGAATATCATATGGAGAGCATATAATTGCCATTAATGCATAATGACATGTATATATAATTAGTACTTGTGTGTGGTGTATGCACAGTGCATTGATGATAGTATAAGTATGTATTACGTAGAATAAGTCTTACATAATCATGACATATTTAAGTAGAGCTTAATTTACAAATTGAGGATATAAATTATACATTTAGCTATCATTTGAGTTATATATATTTATAACTTATACAAATGCATGATAGCATTATTTTGTTTGTATGCATAAGAAGATGGATATTGGCATGAACTGTATTAACACAAGAGAAAATTTTATGGATGATAGTTTATGATGAATGATTCCATATACAAGTACGATATTATTGAGTTGGAAATAATAATTTGCAAATGTATGTAATTGTATCGTTAAAGTTTAAATAAATTCGAACTTGGGACTATGAAGTTGTAGATGTAAAGGTATTTTAGAATGCAGATGTTATGATAGGGCGATAATTTGTTATGTAGGTGGACTTATATATTTGCATGTGAAGTATATTACTAATAGAATTAATATATGCAATATAAGACAGTTAAAGAAGAATGTTTAATAGCAAGAACAATTTTTAAATCTGATTTGATGATATTTCAAGAAAATCAAAGGAATAAAGTTATAATAATAACGTAGATAAATTAGTAAAGAGAGTGCAGAAAATAGAAAAATATCAGAGTAACGCAGCAGAAATGTGATAAGGCTTGATGCAGTAAATAGAAATATGAAAACTTAGTGTTATGTTATAGATGTTCAAGATATAGCAGTAGATAGAATTTAAAGTATGTGAAGGTCAGATAAAAAGATTGGTAGTAAGAAATAAGTTTGTAAATGGATAAGAATTATATAGTGGCACAGACTCTATAAATATTGCATGGATACATAGAAAGCTTAGAATAATACAGAAACATAATTAAAACTTTGCATGTGTTTGACGTTCAAGGAATAAGCATAGTTACTTACTAAGTCTTATGACTCACATCTCAACAGTATTTTAAGTTTTGCAGGTTGGTGACTCAATCGGTCGACCATGGATCTCAGAGCTTGAGAAGCTGGATAGCAGCATTGCAGTCAGCCAGTAACCAGGTCTTGGGCGTATAAGAGTCGTTTATAAATTTTGTTGTAAAAAGTTTAAGTTTGTACAAGTGTAATTGTAAAAGTTTTTGTTTATACATACTTTCGGGCACTGAGCCCAATTATATTTGTCTGAGACCGTTATTTTAGTGCTATCTTGCGTGTCTGGGCCCTGTAGGTTGTTTGAGGTGCTGGACTTTGATCCAGGTTGCGTGACTTTTAACAGAGGTCATGCCGAATTTTCGTTAGAGTTAGAAGCTTATGGAGGTAGGATTAGCCTGTCTCCTACCGGTACCATCCTGGCTTAGGCGGGATGTTACATAACATTTCCTTTAAAATTTTGATTCGAGGACGAATCATTTTAAGGGGGGAGAATTTATAACGACCCCAAATAATTTTGATCAGCTAGAGACGCTTGGGATTTCTTTCCCGGGTTAGTAAGAAATTTCCGAAATCAATTGAGAAATAATGAATATTTATCTTTATCAAACACAAATTTTCATTGTTTTCTTTTAGGCCTAACACTAAAGAATTGGAAAAGAATAGAAAGAGGCCTAGGCCCAACAAATTCCTTTACGTAGTTTTTCTAAAGAGTTGCTTGAGTATGAAAAGAAATGAAACACTTCTTCATTTCTTCTTGGTTTGGACGTGAGTTAAGAGGGAGAAAAAGAGAGATAGCTTGCAATTTTCTGTCAAAAATCTTAAAGCCAAACAAGTAGTCCATCAAACTAAACTCTAAGAGAAGAAATAAGAGATCAAAGTGCTTTGTTAAGGAAGAAAAGACATTGAAACATGGTAAGTTCTTAACCTAAATTTTAATGATTTGCATTTTGGTAATTAGATTATTGTGGTGTATTGTTGTGTTGATGAGGATGTAATTTGGGTGATTTTATGTGAAGGAATTGGTGCATGAGGGATGTTTCATGTCTTGCTTCTTTAAATTGAAATATTAGGAATGAATGATAAATTTTGGAAGAAGATGAAGTGTTGAGGAATATCACTTGATGGTATTTAATGTATTGAAGTTGTAATGTTGAAATAAATTGGGAGTTGGGGATGATTATGGGTGAAGCAATCTGCCCCTGGAACCGACGTCGCGTCGCAACGCGCCAAGCTTGCATTGCGACGCAGATGAGGCAAAAAATTACCTATGTCTAACACAGTCGCATACGTACGTAGCAATGCGAACAAGGCAGAGAGGTGCAAGTGAATTACACGGGCACGTTGCGACGCGATCAAGACCGGTGTCGCGACGCGACACCTAAAACCAGAATTTTTCTTTAGAAATACGACGCGTAGCCAAGGGTCCGAATTTTTGTTTTGCATTTCATTTAAGGAATAATAATGTTTTAAGGGGGTAATCCAATTAGATTAAGGAATTTTATGTAATTCCGGATCGTATTGTATAACTCATGATTTTAACTCCATTTATTCTATATAAATTCTCATAGGAGCCACGCTCACCCCCAGCGACTTGAAGGGAACTTAGCTGGACTTCAAATTAGTGAGTGGAGTTTTATTTTCTTATGAATTGCCTTTTATAATTACTTGTTTCAGATTAAGATTTATTCCAAGACTTACTTTTAACAGTTTTAGGGCGTTAGCCTTACTTAATCATCAGTTACTTATTAAATGAGATTTGATTTGAAAGTTTTATAGTTTGTCAGTAATATTTTTATGTTTTACGAGGCATAAGGGAAAAACCCACCTCAGCTCTTACTTATGGAATTGACGGACAGAGACTGTGTGCACACGTAGTTCAGGGCTAGGGGACGGCGATACGTAATGCCCCTAGACCTTAGTTTCAGAACTTGGATAGTAACATAGATCTGCACCCCCAGTTCTAGTTTGTGGCTTGGGGGACGGTGATACATAACGCCCCAAGACCACCAAATTCAGGGACAGTAGTGGCATGGTTTGGGCGACGGCGATACGTAACGCCCCAAATTCATGGATTTGCACTTCTGACTCCAGTTAGGCGTGTGGGGGGCAGTGATATATAACGCCCTTATGCATTAAGTTTTCTACAGCACCAAAGCTGTTTCTTTCACATAAAGTTTCAGAAAAATGATTTCTAGTTTTAAAGAAAAGAACCAGTTTCAAGGAAAGTTTTCAGAAAAGCTTTAAGTATAAATGGTTTCATATAATGTTCTAATTCAGTTTCTTATTTTGTAGCTCCACTCACTGAGATCCCCTGGACTCACCCCATCACTTCCCAGTCTTTTGCAGGATATTTCTTTTGGTGAGCCATGTGCCGTTTTGGAGACCCAAATCGAGGACAAGTGTTACACTGCAGTCATTAGTTGTCGGGTCCATCATTCCAGAGCTATATTCATAAAGAGTGTAGTCTTCTGAGAAGTCATTTTGTTGTATTATAGACATGAGAGTAATGTGGTATATACATTGTATTTACTCTTGATCCTCTGTGTGTGTGTATATATTAGGGGTGGCAATTTGGGTCAAGATTAGTTTATTCGTTTGATTCGATTCGCTTTAAAGCGAATACGGGTCTGAAAATGGATTCGTTTAATAAATGGGTCAATTCGATTCAATTCGTTTATTAAACGAATCGAATATAAATTTAAGCTCATTGATTCGTTTACTCATTTATGATTCGTTTTATTATTTTTATTTACTAGTTCTTATTATTTTCCAATTAAGATTTGAGAAATTATAACTAATTACCATAGAAACAGTAATATTTTCGATATTTGGTGAGGTATTTTTAGTAAATATATTAATTACATATTTCATATGTAATATATTTATGAAGAATTAATGTAAAGCAAGTGTAGTAAATTATTTTATTAAATAATATCATGACTAAACGAATATTCGTATCGATTCGATTAATAAATGAATCGAATACGAATCATGATATTATGATTCGTTTAATAAATGAATTGATTATGAATCCATCATATTTTGATTCGATTCGTTTAGGATTCGATAAAAATTATATTCATTGATTCGTTTTGCCACCCCTAATATATATGCATGTGTTTCTATTCATGATTTTGCATTCAAATTTATTTAAGTATTCAAGATTGTATGTGTGATATTGTGAATATTGCATTGTGTGGAGATAAAAAGCTAATGTCCTAGTACATGTGTTAGAGGCTTAGGTGACAGTGAGATCTGTTATCTTCCGTTAACATTCCAGTATCAGGATATTGCAAATTTGACACAATTTTATATCGCCAACAACTACCGATCAATGATTTACAATCAAAAAATGTTTTTGTCTCTGATATCAAATACCGATTAAGTTGGTATCAAGAGCCTCTAAAATATGGACAACAATAACAGCAACCAAACACACACAATTGAAGCTTCACAATCCTCACTACAAAATTCACCAAACAATATTTTTGTTTTCACCCCTCCAAACTAAATAACATAAATTTCATGCTATGGAGATCTCCTATCGATGTATAGATCCGTGATTTCTCGATAACACTCGGAACTCATCTTCGAATGTACATAGCCATGGATTTGATAAATTGAAATCTCATGAAGTGGACACTTAAATCCTGTACATAGGACTGATGGATCCTCTCTGGATACATCATCGGATATTATTGGCATCAATCCATACCTAATGAACAGGTGGAGGTCTAACCTAAAAAGGTCAAAGACGTGATCGCCATCAAAGTGTGGAGGATAACTCATATATCCACCATGATATCTCAAGTTAAAGGACCATTATGCTATTCAACACGAGAAGATTCATATTGACACAAGTGTACCATCTACTAAGAATCTTCCGTGAGTCGTTCAGTGTTCATCCGCTATGAACACCTACATGTCTATACGAGTCTCCCTAAACTCGTGGCTCACTGAGATAAACCACTGGAATCTAATATTTCGATATACAACATGCACTGGTCTCCCGGGTTTACTTACAGACCAAGAATGTAAACCTTGAACAAGAACAGCAAAAGAAACTGTATATTACGTTATAACTTAATCATTTTTAGGTCTTGTACGTCTTTACCATTTAAAAGGAAAATTTATCGACGAAACTGTATATTTCATTCATAATAAAATATTATTCATACATGTATTTAAAGGAAAAAATATGAAAAAAAAGGCACAGCGAGTACCAACTCCAACGGCTTAAACTGTAATTCTACTTTATGTATTCACTTTCTAGGCGGCATGAATGGTTGAAACAAATAAATATTTTATTGTGCTTGATGCAAATTTTTGAACATTTTTAAGTGCTTAAAGTGAGTGTGAGGATTTTATGGCTTATAATTGTTTTAAGAAATTTGTAATATTATTGAAAAGTTTTATATAACTAATTTTAGAAGAAATAGTATATAAATGTGTTAAAGTTGGTGCTCGGCGCACCAAATTTTGTTGTATTTATTGTAAATATGATGTACATTTTATTTTATTATGAATAAAATTAAGTAATTTTCATCAATTTAATCTTTTATATGGTAAAAGTGTAAAAGACCATAGAATGAATAGTTGTGACATAATTACAAAAGTGCCATAATTGTTACTGAGAAATGTCACAATTTGATTCATTCTTTAAATTGTTCCTAGTCAAGGTTTACATACCTGATCGGTTAGTAAACCAGTGAGACCGGTACGTGTCGTATATTAGAATTGTTCTAATGGTTTGTCTCAGTAAACCATGAGTCTTGGGAGACTCATATAGACACGTAGATATTTATTGGATAAATACTAAACGACTCATTTAAAGATTCCTAATAAATAGTACACCTACATCATTAGGAATCTTTACGAGTCGAATAACTTATTAGCTCATTTGACGTGTGATACCACTGTGAAAATGTGATATATCCTCCATGCTTTGATAACAGTCACGCCAATGATCTTTTAAGATCATACATCTGCCTGTTTGTTGGGTACAGACTGATACTCACTATATCTTGTGATGTATCTAGAGAGGATCTGTCAGTCCCGTATACGGGATTTAGGTGTCAATTTGTGATTCTTTGAAATCCTTGGCCGAGGTATGATTCAGAAACGAGTTTCAAATATTTATTAAAGAATCATAATTATGTCGTGACACATGAATTGTTCATAGCAGATATTTGACGTTTTATCTATATCTCTGGAACAATTCGGATAACCTATGCCAGAGGGATTATATATATATATATGCAATGATTTCGACTTGGATGATTCAACTCGATTATCTATGGTCGTCATAATTTATGAGTGGACAAATTACGAACATGGAAATGGTTTCCATGACAAATAAACTTGAACCTATAGAGTCCCATAATATAAAATATACTCGTTGAGCACTTGGTAATTAATTATGGATAATTCAAATTTTTCATAATAGACACATGCTTGTATTAAATAATGTGTATTTGTATACGATACATGATTTAGATTAGATACACATTATTACCCTATTGAATTTTGTTACTAGTTTTATTATTATTATTATTAATTAATTAATTATTAATTAATTACTAAAAATAATAAAATGGAAGAATATTCTTGGAATATTTTTCTATGTATTTATTTTATCTTTATTGTTAATTAAAATAAATTAATTAATTACTTGTTAAATGATTGATTTATTAGATAAGAATATCTTGAATATTCTTATTATTTTGGCAAATTATGATTGGCCAAACTATATGATTTGAACATATGGATTTTAATTAACAAAAATCAAATAAATAAATTTGATAAGATCAAACTTGGAACAAAATTATTGGGCCAAAACAAAAGTAAAAATTGACCAAATTTTCTCTATAAGTTTCAGCCATTAGGATATTTAGTATATAAATGAAATTATTTCATTTTTTACAATCTTTACTGACTTCTAATATGTTGAGAACCAAAAGAAAAGGAAATAGATTAAGGTTGATGTTGCGAAATTTGAAGTTTAAAAATTAAAGCCTAAGTTTTGATATGCTCGCAAGTGTACGAATCGAAGAGTAGTATAGCAATATGTAAGCACGGATGTCGAACCCACAAATACTACTTAATTCTATATCCTTATTTAAGCCAAATCTCTAACTCCCCCCAAATGCAATTTAAATAAACCAAGAAAAATTAAAATACTAAATAAAAGCTAAAAATAAAGCAAACAAATAAAATACTAACTCAATAATAAGATTGAAATTAATGAGAATAAAAAATACTAGGGGTTTATGATTTCACCATAGTTAATCCCTCTTAACTAGCTCTAGTCAATTAGTTCTAATTTATTCTCCATTGTTGATGATCAACTCCCTTAAAGTATTCAGTGGACATGGTATCTGGTGACACTAAAATTATTCAATCATGCAAAGTCTCTATGGTATCTAGGTGAATTATCAACATATCAAATACATTAAGCTTCTATAGAAGTTGTTGGGTGAAATCACACAAATCCTAATCTATATAGTATTTATGATTAGGAATTTATGTTGATGGTGAGAAGCTATATTCTAATTAGATATGTTATCTACCACAATTAGCATCAAGTTAAATTTAACATAATGGTGATCAAACATTATATTTAAATCATCAATTAAGCACAACTCATCAACACTCAATCAGGGCCGGTCCTGAATTTTTGGGTGCCCGGTGCGAAAGCTCAAAATGTGACCTTTTTTTCATTACGAAAACATATGTTTAAAAAAAATAATATTTAACGAGGGCTGGAACTCAGGCGAAGCTGGGGGCTAGGCCCTCACGCCCAAATTATATTACTTGAGAAAATATATAAAGGGGGGACATAATACCTAAACCCCGACAATAAAAAATATAATCATATACAACTATTCCTAGCAAAGCTCCTTAAAATTATATCATCATACTCCAAGTCTTCAATCTCATCATTTTCAATACATAAGATTGCTAATCCATTTAGCATATCTTGAGTTATAGTGAGTCGCAAGTAAGATTTTAATCATTTCAATTTATAAATTATAAAAACAAATTTCAATTTAGTGCCCCCTTAATTTTTGGACCCTGGACAGTCGCCCTTGTGGCTCCTGCCCATGGCCGGCCCTACACTCAATAATAATGAAGAACAATCATAAAATTCATATAACTAGAAATTAGTCAAGAGTTCATAACTATGCTATATCACAACCCTAATAAAATAATTAGTTCCTCATGAAAATAAGAAAACTAATACACATAATTGAGAACATTGAAAAGAGAGGAGTGAAATAAAAACCCAAATTATTAAGCAAATCACTTGGAAACTTTGCTCGCACTTTGCTCCAAGGTCACGGCTGCACTCTTCTTTCTCCTGGAAGCCAGGGCAAATATGTTTTGTCTTCTCTTCCATTCTCTGCGTATGGAGAGCTCTCGGCTCTGCCTCTGTTTTTTTTTTTTTATTGTTTGCGCAGCCCCCATTTCTTAACTTTTGCCTGGCTTTTTATAATAACACTTAAACCCTAATGCAACTCTTAAATGCCTTCTATTGTTCTCTTTCCTGAATAATTCAAAACTTTCCTAAATAAATAGAAAATAATAAATTAAGATAGAAATCTGTAAAATAAAATATAAACTTAGCATAAAATTAAATTAAAAGGTATTAAAATAATATGTAAATATACACTTATCAGTTGATACAAAACAACTAACATCAAAGAGAAGAAAAATTGAAGAAATTAGACTTGATATTAAGGTAATACTAAGTTCTTAATATCTATTTTTTCTCATATTTTGTTTAAGCATGTACAATATGTATGAGATATGTATATTGCATATTTTAATTGAATATGTATCTTGGATATGTATTTAGAGTATAAGACTTGGTGTTAGATGTTTTTACCTTAATAAGTTTATTTACTTGGCATGTGTAAATAGGATTAATTAGTGAATTAATCACAAAATTAAAATATTCATTATATTGTGATATTACCACTCTAATATTGCCTAGAATTGTTCTTGAGGCTTTATGTTGTGGTAATTTAATTTGGTGTAAATTAATTGGATTAATTTGGTGAATAAATTGAATTATGACATGGAAAATTGGAAAATTATTTATGGATCAGATTTGATTTGAGTACCTAAAACATAATATTTTTCATGTAAAAATATGTTATTTGGATGATATTGGATATGTATTGGGTGGTGGATTAATTCCGGAAATTGTTCCAGGGCGAAACTGCAAAAAAACGGAGAAATTCGCGTTGAAACAGGCTTGTTGAGTTAAGGCAGTGAACCCAGCGAACTCGGCACTGTTCGGGCAGCCCAAGGGCTGACCGAACACTGCCCAAGTGTCCAGGTTAGCTCTGCTCGATAGATGGTCAACCGGTTTGACCGTTTGCCCGTTACGCATAATATTTGTCGAAAATATTTTCGTAAAATAATTCGTCGTATAACGAAATATATTATACTATTAAATGATATTAAATAATACATTAAACTTATTAAAATGAAGACCGACTACATTGATCAACACATTGTTCAATAAAAATGTATTGGAGCTTATAAAAATGTGGTGAATAAGTGATTGTTCAATAATATGTAATTTAATCTTATGTTTGTAAAATAATTATGGATGACTTTTTTAGTATTTTGATAATGATTAAAGTTAAAATTATTAATTTTTTTTAAATGTAATTTTTTTTAAAAAAAATCACATTTGATAATCATTATTTTTATTGGTAATTAAACACATAAAAATTATATTTTATCCAAAATATAATTTTATCATTTCATCACATATCAAATCACAATAACAAATAAAACGTTAATATGTTGCACCGAATGATTGGAATAAAGAGATTTTTATCATATATTCTATCTCTTTTGCATCTGAATTGAGAATAATTCAACTTTTATTTATACGATATTATAAATTTTTAAAAAAGATATCTATTGATAATACAAAAATTTATACATAATATTTTTTTTTAAAAAAGAAAAAAAGAAGCCTACAAAGTTACATAAGCTTATATCAAATATGAACAATGACGTGGCAACAATTAACAATACACATATTTAGATAGTTTTTGACTTCTTATTAGTGATACTCCTTTTGTTTGTGCTAATAACATTTAGTTGCCAAATTTGACAAATCCTGGTAAGAGAGAATTTATTAAAAATAAATCAGTAATAAAGTAATAAATCACAAATGATAAGTTTTGTGGGTGAGATTTATCCACGTATTCAATTTTAATTTAATTTCACCTAGACCCCCCGCCGGCGGTTCGGTTCCGTGTGGAACCGGAACCGAACCGGATTAACCTGTTTGGTTCCGGTTCCACACTTAAGTGGAACTGGAACCTTGAACCGAACCGGAACCGACCGGTTCGGTTCGGTTCCGAGACTTTTTTTTTTAAATTTTGAAAATTAATTAAAATAAATGAGATTAATTTTATAAATAAAAAAATTTATTACATTGAAGAGCTTGAGCTTAAATTTTTAAAAATTTAAGTTGTCTACGTATCCTCCAAGGGTGAGAGGAATCAAAGCTCACGTAGTTCCATTATAATTTTAAGACATATCCCCTTTGTAAATTATAATTTTACAATTATCAATCATCATTATCAGTTGATCCTTCAGCTCCGGTTCCGCTTGCACTTGTTGCAGAAGCATTATCGAACAAATCTTCAAAATCATCAGGGGCATCTTCTTGTTGTCTCAGATCAGCTCGAGACCAATCATCCACACAAGCTGTTGCTTCTAGAGTGCTTGGATGTAATGAAGATCACCTAGCTTCCAATATATTACCTCCCAAGCTGAATGTTTGCTCAACCGCAACGGTGGAAATATGTGCTGCCAATATCTCTTTAGCAATAATAGATAAAACATGATATATATTTTGATGCCGGTTCCACCATTCAAGGATTTTAAAATTTTTACTGCATAAACTTTCATTAGAAAACTCAAAATTTATAGATAAATAATTATCTAATTTAGGGTTATTAGTTGTCGTATCCCTAGTTTTTTTATTTCGTTGCAATAACCAACGATCCCCATGCGCTAAGTCTTGTTTGAATTATCGGTTCGCTACTACTAGATTGACCTAATGTTCCTAAGTTATATCTTACAATATAATCATTAAATAAAATAATTAAATCACTTCTTAATTTCGTCATTATGCTCGTAATATCAATTTCATCTAATATTCTTAAATAACCATAGTAAGCTTGTAAACCACCATTCAAACCTTCTAATTTAAATTTAGGATCAAAAACAGCAGCAATAAGATAAAGTAAATGAATTTCTCTAAAATAATTCAACCATTTTACCTTCATAGCAGTAATGGCTTCGAACAAAACAATATCATTAGGGTCGTCACTGTCAACATGCTCATCGAGAGTGCCAACAATATTCAAACTCTCAAGAAGAAATAAATGTGCTGTCGGATAATAAACACCGCTAAAAACTAAAGTAGCATCATTAAAAACTCTTAAAATATCTAAAAAAATTCACAAATATCCCATTGACTAGGATAAAGTGTGATATTTTGAACATGTTGAGAAAAAAAACTACATAATGCATCTTTGTATTGAAATGCTTGACATAAAAGAAAATAAGTAGAATTCCAACTTGTTGGAACATCTCTTGAAAATTTAATCGGTTTAATACCATTTATTTTACAAAACTTGGTTCATTCTCTCCTAACTTGAGAATATGACCAAATACAGTTAAGTGCCGTTTTAATTGGATCAAAGAAAGGTGATAATAATTTTAGTCCGTCTTGCACACATATATTAGGGACATGGCATGTACAACGAATATGAAAAAATCGACCCCCTAAATTTGGTTCACATAAGGATTTTAAATCATGAATGGATGCAGTATTTGCATATGCATGATCAAATCCAATTGTTAAAATTTTTTCTACTAAACCATATTCATAAAAAATTACCTTCATCATTCTATAAATATTATGTGCAGTATGTGGGTCACCAAAAAATCTAAAAGCAATAAGTCTTTTTTGCATGGTAAATGATGCATCAATTCAATGACAAGTCACACCCATGTATGAGTGTGTTTGCCAATGGTCACTCCAAATATCAGAACATATAGAAATACGACCTTTCATCTCTTTAAATATTTCATTTAAAATAATTTTATCATCTTTATATAATTTGAAAATATGACGATTTGTTGTGTTTCGAGTTATTCTACATGCAGCAGGGTTTAAAGCATTATGCACGTAATTAGTAAAATGAAGTTTTTCACCAAAGCTTAAAGAAAGATGTGTCATACAAGTTAATTTCGCAAATTCTTCTCTATTTTTTGCATCAGAATATTTAAATAAATCTACACTACTCGTACCTCTACTAGATGATGCGTACCTGCCCATTTGAGTTTGCGTCGTATCAATGCCAAGTTCAATCGGATGATGTTTTTCCATGTATTTGATCATATTGTCGTATCCACCAGAAAATTTATATTGCATCCCACAACAGGTGCAAATTGCTCGTTGTGAATCATCTTATAGAAGTTCCAAATTAAAATGAATTTTGAAAATATCCGAGGACCGAGCCTTAACTTCTCTTCTCCGTGATTGTGCACTGACACTAGGGCCGCTCTCTTGGGTTGACATATTTGACATTATGTTCTCAGATGAACTTGCCATTTTTTTTTGAGAAATTAGGAAGAAAAATAAGAAAATTGAATAATTGCGAATGATAACAAATTAACAACGAAATGAATTGAGATTGAGAATAAGATTATAAGAGAATTGTATTGAAGTGAGATTGAGAATAAGAGAATTATAGAAAATGAGAGAGTTGAGAATTTGGTGTGATGAAATTATGAAAAATGAATCATATTTATAGAATTTTAGAATTTTTTTTAATACCAAAAATGCCCCTAAATATAACTGTTTTATTACCGTTATTAGGGGTATATTAGTAATTTACATTTTAAATAATAAAATTAAATTTATTTTTTAATTTTTTTTTATTTATTTGGGAAGGGAGCCAAACGGCTCCCTACCCCCCCCCCCCCCCCAAAACGGCTACTAGCCGTTGGGGCCCCAACAGGAACCCTACGATTCCAACCGGAACCGTTCGGTTCCGGTTGAAACCGTAGAACCGTACGGTTCCACCGGTTCCGATCGGTTCGGGTTGGGGTCGAACCCCAACCGAAACGGTCGCCAACGGTTCCGATTCCGAAACCGGAACCGGTTGGAACCGGAACGTTGGAACCAAACCTTCCAGTTCTAACCGGTTCGGTTCCGGTTCGGTTCCGTTTCCGAATCGGAACCGTGACCGGGTATAAATTTTCACCGACGGAATAAAGAATTAAACACAAAAGTAATATTAAAAAAAGAAAAAGAAAAAGAAAAAGGAAATTTGTGGTAGCCATTTGCATCTCTTTGTGAGAGGACCCAACTCTATTCAGCTCTAACCCTCAGCTCAGGTGCTTCTTTCTCCTTCAATCTCATAAAATCGTATCTGATCTTCTTAGAGATTTGCTCACTTCTGTTGAATCTGATTTCATTATCTATTGGTTTGTTTTACCAACTCTTTATTGTTTCATTTTTAATTTAATTTTTGCTTCTGGGAATTCATTTGTCTGCGTGTTTTTTTTTTCTTTCATCAAGTTTATAATTTTTACTCTGCAAAAACGAATTTTTCCTGGGAAACAAACAGCATCCATATTCTTATTTTATTTCTTTCTTTTTCTTTCTTTTTTTTCAAAATATGATTGTGGAATATTTTTTTTAACCAAAACAAAAGCAACCCATAAAATCTTTATCGGGGAATATCATTTGTCTGCGTGTATGTTTCTTGAAGTTTCTATTTTTATCCGGCAATACGAAATTTCCCTGGGAAACAAACAGAACCCATATTCCGGGTTATTATTATTATTATATTTTTTTTTAAATGGTTGTGTCCCAAAACAAAAGCAAGCCAGGGAATATTTTAAGTACTGTTCACATGGGGTCTTAAATGAATTAATGATTGTTCTGAGCTTTAGATGCTGTCAGTTTTGTGATTTTCACCTTAAGAGAATTGGTCCCATTGAATTTCCAATGAATCAGGGGATTTTTACAGGATAATCAATCCAAGGAATGATGGATATCCTTAAAAAAAAACCCTAGTCAGAAGGAGTTATCTATAAAAGGAAAGTTATATCAATATAAAGTCGACGACGTTATTTTTATATCAAAGGGGATTTTTATTTTTTTGTTTTCCCACCGAAACGACGACGTTTTGGGGTGCCAAAACGTTGTCATTTTGACTTCTTTATAAAACAAAGTAATCTTGTACAAATAATGCAATTTATATAAAACAAATTAAAAAATAATACGACTTTATGTTATTTGTTAGGGAAAGGGAAAGCTCCACAATTAGTGGATGAAGACAATAAAAGTGAAGGAGGTTCTTTGGATGATGAGTCATCTGATGATGACAGAGATTTTGACCCAAGCTTCATGCCGCTAGATACTAATGATAGCTTATTTAGGGATTAGTTATCAATAATTTTTTGAATATACTATAAATTATGAAGAAGTTAAACTATTTTGGATTAGTTATCAATAGTTTTTTGAACATACTATGAATTATGAAGAAATGAATGTATTTTGGATTATTTTTCCGATTTACGATCGAGGCGCCCGCCTCACCGCCTCGAGGAGGTCCGCCTCACGCCTCAATGGCCGGCCGCCTCGAGGCGCCGCACCGTATTTTTAAACATTGCCATAAAGTCAGCTGACTTTTAATGTTCCTTTAGAACAACAGGCATAAACTGAAACTGTATTTTGATGATTGCTTCTGTTATATCATGCTGGTTGAACGACTCGTGACTCTTATGGCTAGAGGGCATTTAATTTCATTGTAAATTAAATTTTGCGCCTGAAATGTTGTATTATGTAATCAAATTTCAGGTGTATTATTTGAAGGTAGAAAATAGAAAATGATGGACAGTTGGACACTGAAATTGTTGTTGCTAATAGCTATTTTATGTTGTGAATTCCTGGTTTATGTGGAATTCTTGTTCACTGTTTGTACTACCCCTCCTCTTCCTCTTCCACTTCCTTTTTTTTTTAAGTAGAATTTTTCTGTTTCTTACAAGAACCAGTCAAGTCTTTTAAGAGGTTTTCATAGCATGTAAAGCATCTAATATATTTTGTTGGTCAGTTTTATTTGAATCTTGATTGAAAGTAATGAACGTAGACACATCATTGATTCTCTTCAGAAGTAGACTGCAACTTATAAGCCGGACCATGCCAAGCTTAACCACATTGATGACTGGAATTTTTTTGTCTCTTAGCTTATATCTTGGTTAGGCATTGCCTTGACATTGGGCACCAAATTCATTATTGGGCTATGCTTGGTTTAAATGTCCACAGGTTAAAGTTTTGGACTGAAGAGTTGTATAATATTGTTATATCTAGATTATGTCAGGTTTCTTGTAAGTTATAAAGCAGTATGCTCGTACATGTAGAACTCCAAGTGTGTTCTAAACTCAAATCCTAATAATTGATTTTGATGTTCATTTTTACTACTTTCAGTAATTCTCTCTTTTGGCTCTCTGCAATTTTATATTGGAATGAGATTTAATTCCATTCTACTCTCATTGACTTCTTTCCTTCCTTTTTTTTTTTTTTCAGAATCTGATGGATACCAACAATTGGAGGCCTAATCCTTCAGTTGGAGAGCCTAACATGGATACAGGTGACTGGAGAGCACAGTTGCCGCCTGATTCACGTCAAAGAAATGGGAGTGATTGGCAAGAGGAGGTTTATCAAAAGGTACTTTTTCATGTCTATCAGTATAGTCTACTAATAATTCTCGGAAGAAGCAAGGTGGTGATATGGGTCTTGAAGAGGTGAAATTTGGATTGGGAAAAACTAGGGTCCGTTAAGAATGTTTCATGTTTGTAGTTTCCAAATCAATGTGAGATCAATTGGAAACTGTAATGATATCCTTGTGACAGAAACTCACCACCTTTATTAGGACAAGTAATATTGTATGAGAAAGGATTATATAATTCATTAGTCTTGGTTGACATACTGAAGCATAAATGAAAATTTCTCTGACATAATCTACTCTCTCTTTGTTTGATCCTTCAGTGAAATTCACTTAAGCATTCTTTACACGGAGAAAATGAACAGGTTGCCTGTAAAATTCAGGTTTTTTACTAAGACGGGTATTGGTATTAGGTAAGAGTATCGTACCACTATTGGACCACCGGGCATGTAAATGGGAACTTAAGCTCCAATGCTTTCTAACAATTCGGCATATTTCATGTATCAAATGACTAATAAATGATGAAAAGCAAACGTATATGAGATAAAGTGATGATGAATAACACATTTGGGGCAAAGAAAGCCAAAATGTACTGACTGGAGAGAAAGACAGGCTACTGCTTGATTTGTCTTCATAAACTCTGTAATTTTTCCTGCTTTTTATTATCAGGCTAGGGATATTATTTTTTGATATACATCTGCAAATCTAAAAGTGGAAGTTTGCTCATCAAAAGTACATCTTCCCTTTTGTTTTATTGAAATTTAGGTCTGCCTATTTGTATTTTTCACCTATTTTTTCCTGCATTTGTATACTTAAATTCTACAGTCTGCTCTTACCCTCATTCATGGCCATGTTTCCAATAGGCATGGTACATGTAGGATGCAGATTAAGGTGTACTTTTAGATTGTGTAAGCATATGCTAACCTTAACTATTGAAATGATTTACTTCTAAAGTCTTGAGGCTTTCTGGGAGATGATGATCTGAGATTTTTGTGTTAAACAATGATGGAGAACACTAACAGATATGCATTATGTTTGCTGATTTTGCTTTAAAGTGAGATAAGATTGCCTTCGTTTTCTGTTGAAGTTAGCTGAGTATCAGTTTAAGTGGTTTACATATTTAATTTACGTGGTTTTCTTTCTCCCTTGAATTCTTTTCACTCAAACGTTAGTGTAACTTGTAAATCACCGAATTGATGGTTTGATTCATGCTTATATTTAAATTTTCGATGAAAAGTTTGAAGCTGAAATTTGTTTTCATGCATGAAATGATAAAATCATTTTCTGCATTTATGAAATTTGTACTTTAATCCGACATTTGTTTTAATAAAAAAAACATAAAAATATTTACTGATATACCAACTGGCAAGCAGTTATTAGCAAGTATTTGTATGCAACAACTATATGTTATACCTTGTGGAACCTGAAGAAGTGAATAATTTAACAATTTTGTCATGCAAATTTTACTTTGCAGATTAAAACCATGAAGGAGATGTATTTACCTGAATTAAATGAGATGTACGGGAAAATTGCTGCTAAATTGCATCAGGTAAGCAATCCCCTTATTCTCAGCCGTATTGATTAACTGGCGTTTTCTTCTTATCTCTGGAGGTAATGATATCTCCTCTCTAGTTTCATCTTCTAATGTTTCTGTCAGGAAGCCTTTTCAGATAATCATCAAGCCTCCCATGAACAAAAATTATATCACCAACATTTTGTCTACAATATTGTTGTTAACTTGTTATTTTATCCAGTGATAGGCTGCTTATTATGTATATTTTTGTTTCTGTTTCTCAGCATGATTCTCTTCCACAACAACCAAAGTCAGATCAGCTTGAAAAGCTGAAAATATTTAAGACCATGTTGGAGCGCATTATAACATTCTTACAGGTTTCCAAAAATAATATTTCACCTGGTTTTAAGGAGAAGCTGGGTTCCTATGAGAAGCAGATAGTTAATTTCATTAATACAAACAGGCCCAGGAAACAGCAGGGACAGCTACCCCCATCACATGTGCATTCCATGCAGCAACAACAATCCCAAATTAATCAAGGGCAGCCCCATGACAATCAAATGAACCAACAGATGCAATCAATGAATATACCAGGTTCAATGGCTGCAATGGAACAAAACAATGTGACGAATGTGCAGCATAATTCAGTACCTTCGGTCTCGGGGGTTTCGACCGCGCAGCAGAACATGTTAAATTCATTGCAGCCAGGTTCCCATATGGATTCAGGACAAGGAAGTTTATTAAGCTCAATGCATCAGGTTAATGTTGGGTCCCTGCTACAAAATTCTGTGAGTGCTCCCCAACAGATGCAATCATCTATTGTTTTGATGCCATTTTTGTTAATTGCTATGCACTCCTATCTATCGATTTTAAATTTTTAAAAAAGATTTCTATTGATAATACAAAAATTTATACATAATTTTTTTTTAAAGAAAAAAAGAAGCCTACAAAGTTACAAAAGCTTAGATCAAAGATGTACAATGACGTGGCAACAATTAACAATACACACATATTTAAATAGTTTTTGACTTCTTATAAGTGATACTCCTTTTGTTTGTGCTAATAACATTTAGTTGCCAAATTTGACAAATCCTGGTGTTGACCGCGGATTTTGGTCTCAGGGGCAATAAGAGTTCTTTACTCGCGAGACAATCCTCCTGCAACTATGAATTTGGTTTGTTTATGGGAAACCAAAAGCAAATTTGGCAAAAGACAGATAAATACACCAATCAACAAAGAGATTTAACGTGGTTCGGCAGATCAGATCCAACCTACATCCACGAGCACAGAACGGACGATATTTTATTACCGAAATATGCTTTTTCTGGTCTGTCTTGTGTTTACAAGTCTAATCATAATTCTTCTTTTTACGTATGTTTTCCCCCCTATTTATACTAATAAAGAATCAGTTTCCTTTTCCCATAAGAATTCCTAGTTGAAACTACCTTCACTTCCTTTATCTTACTAGGATACTGACTTATCAGTTTACCCCATGAAAGTAGGATAACTTATCATCTTATCCGTAAAAATAAGATGTCTTATCTTCTGGAGCGTATCCCGTCATATGCTTGGTCTTCATGAGGTCGGCCACAATGGTCTTTTGAACTGAGAATGCTGCTATCGATCTGATAATGCCCGGTCATCCGAGCCTAGTGGTCGGTTACCGACCATAAAGTGATCGGCCCTTTTACCGTTGGTTAATGCAGCATTTAATGGTCGGGTCGGCATCAATGATCTTGATCAAGAATGGAATTACCTTTTTATCCCTGCTGTACTGCTTAAATATCATAGGACCTGAAAATACCGCCAACATATGTCCCCTAGTTCTCGGTTCCAACGAGTACACAAGTTGGTGCCGGGAACTATATAAGAAGATTAGTTCTCCAGACTGAGTGATGGCTGACCTTTGTGAAGAGAAGTTTATTGGCGCGCCACCACCATTAGTGCAACCAAAGCTTTTCAACGCATTCTTCCAGCCTTCAAAAGGAATCAAGTAAGTCTCTTGAACGACCTCCTTGGTTTATGCTTGCTATTTGTTTTTTTCTTCTCTCTCTTCTTTTTGTGTGTGTGTGGAGCATGTCTGGATTTTTGGGATGATGGGTAATAAATTAGGGACACTTCGGTTTGTTCTGGGTTCTGTGTTTTGCTCGATGTTGCTAGAGAGAGATTTATGGCTTGATGGATGTTGTTAGGACATTTAGAACCCACAAGCTTAGTTTTCCCGGAATCTCAGGGTAACTGTGAAATCCCTGGCAGTTTAGAAATTAACTTTAGACTGATCCCCCCTTTTTGTATTTCGGATGTCAGGGATGTCTGACGACAGGTCTTCCTCTGCAAACCCTGCAAAACCTTTGACTCCCCTGCTGAAGAGCTCTCCTCGAGCTCGGGGGCACCAAGCATAGAGGACCTCGACACTATCCCCACCCCTTCCGAAACTGAACAAGATACTTATCATCAGAGAATTCCTCGGAAAGACCCAGAGCCCGATGATTTTGACTGCTCGGCTTTGGACATGAACCGGCCTTCCAAGATAACCGAAGATGATCTGGCACTGCTCCGGCAGCGCTATAATATTCCGATAGATATTGCCCTCGAAGTCCCTCTTCCACTTGATCGTGCCAGTCAACCCGATGAGGGTTCGGTGGCTCTTCTTCCTGCCTTCTTTGAGTGTGGACTCTGACTGCCAATTCAACGTTATTTCGCCTGGATGTTGGCCGAGATGGAGATCGCCCATTGCCAACTAAGCTTGAATAGCTGGAGGATCTTGGTCGGGCTACATGTGATTTGGCATCGGGCGGGCTCGATGAACCCTCTCTTGAAGAAGTGAAGAGGTTGTGCCGATTGAAGGCCAACCCAAAAACACACCATGGTTGGTACTACCTTTCTGCTTACGCCGACTCGTCAAACATTATCGGCAAACTCCCCGACTCCAACAAAAACTTCAAAGATTTGCGGTTCTGGGCCACAGGAGATTGGGGACGGGTCCTGAGATCACACGAAGTGGAGATTTCAATCCCGGACATCTTTAGAGCGGGAGGTTAGGAATCTAACTCTTAGTGCTCCTGCTGTTGATTTTAATGATAGGATTCTATCTTCTTTGACTCTTCCCAGCTTGTTGGAGGGACGCTCCCAAAGTCTCCTATCAGGTCCGGGTACGGGTACGCTGGGCTCGGCGATATGCCGACCATTGGAGGAAATTAGTTAATGATGCGGCCTTTGTTGAGTTGGGCCTCATTCGGACCGTTCCTCTGTCTGAGGGTGGCCAAGCCCAGAGGCTCCAGAATCGACTCACTGAAATGGAGGCCAAGCTGGCTAATAAGGAAAAGACGATAAAAAATCACGAACTGGCCGCGGTCGAGGCTCTTTCAATAAATAAATCTCTTAGGGCCGCCGCTTCTTTGGAGAGAAAAAATGATGAGGCTGCCAAGAAGGACTTGGAGGCTACTAAGGCCGATATCAGGATCCTGAAGGTGGAAGTGTGTAGTGTTGAATCCAAACTGCGGGCCAAAGATGAAGAACTGGCACGAGTCCGTGACGAGCTTAAGAGAAAAGAAGCTGAGTTGGAGGCCGAGAGGGACGCAATCAGACTTGAGGGGGTCGGGGATTGTGCTAAGATTATCCCGATAATATTGCCCCACCTGGATATGGGGCCTATCCATGCGGGCGATTCGCTTCTGCAAAGGGGAAATCTCTCAG
>SKCR01003702.1:0-19125 GCA_019454045.1 Zanthoxylum bungeanum
AGCGGTATTGGGATGCGTCCCAGGGTCGAAGTGCCCCCGTTGTCGCTTGTAGTTCCGGGATGCGTCCCAGGGTCGAGGGCTCACTACATCATCAGTTCGAGGGCGGGGTCCCTATTGTCAGCGGTGTTGGGTCGAGGTACCCAGGGTCGAGGTGCCCCCGTTGTCGGTTGTAGTTCCGGGTCGAGGTGCCCAGGGTCGAGGTGCCCACTACATCATCAGTTCGAGGGCGAGGTCCCTATTGTCAGCGGTTCCGGGTCGAGGTGCCCAGGGTCGAGGTGCCCCCGTTGTCGGTTGTAGTTACGGGTCGAGGTGCCCAGGGTCGAGGTGCCCACTATATCATCATTTTCGGGATGCGTCCCAGGGTCGAGGCCCATATTTTGTCAGCGGTATTGGGATGCGTCCCAGGGTCGAGGCCCCCGTTGTCGGTTGCAGTTATTGGGATGCGTCCCAGGGTCGAGGCCCACTGCATCTTTGGTTTTTGGGATGCGTCCCAGGGTCGAGGCCCACATTGTCAGCGGTATTGGGATGCGTCCCAGGGTCGAGGCCCCCGTTGTCGGTTACAGTTATTGGGATGCGTCCCAGGATCGAGGTCCACTGCATCATCACTTCAGTTCGAGGCAACAGGCGAGTCAGGTAGCAGCTGGCGAGCCAGGTAAGTAAAAATGCATTGCATAACTTTGATAGGATTGTCACTGTTACACATTACACAAGTCCCATCAAAATGGGGGCGACTGTAGACACTGCATTTTTACATATAAGTCCCGATGATGAGTCTCGTATGGAGACGCTACCTCTTTGATTGTGAAAGCCGCGGGAAACGGACGTCGGAAGGGTAAAGTTGGATATTTATATTTTGGTCGGATTTAACTCGCTTGTTTCGCTTCGGGTTCGCTTGTTGGACCTCTATTTTAAAACACACCAAACCCATTATATCACATCTCACAAATTAAATAATTAAAACATTTAAAATATATGTCACAAATTAAATTGAATTAAAAAATAATTAAAATAAATTAAATAACTAAATTGAAATTAAACTAAATCAAATTAAAATCCATTTAAACTAAATCAAATAATTCCAATTTAAATTAAATTAAAACAAATTAAATTTAAATTAAATTAAAACTAATATCAAAATTAAATAATCTTTCCTAAAATAAATAAACCACTCACCAAATTTAAATAAATTCCCCAATTAATTGATTTTGTTTCCTATTAAAGTCATGCATAACCCCACCCGATCTCACTATATAAGCATCCAACAAACCTTAACTGCCTTGGCTGGCCTATCTCTCTCACACGGCACAAACAAATAAGAGAATAAACCCTAATCTTCATCTGGCGGACGGCTTCAATCCCTCTCATCTCCCTCAGCCGCACACTTCAGACAATGAATAAACCCTGAGCAGCCTGCTCACACCCTCAGCCTTCACGATCGCACGCTACACAAGCTTCCACGCCTAAACCTAGCACCCAGCCTTCACGCCAACTCTTCACGCTCAACTCATCAACAAACGCCATAACCCCTCGCCACTGCAACGCCCAACACTCACTGCCAAGCCCCCCTGTACGTGAACCATCAAACCCTTAATCCCCATCACGCAACACAGGCCACGACAACTTTACAAATAAAATCTACCCTGACCAGCCCCAATCAACAGCCCACGTACCCAAGCCAACTTCACGCACATATTCACACAGCTCATGCACAAGAACCCTTCATCACGCCACTGCCCATCCACGCACCACAACAAGCCAAAAGCCACTAGCCAACGCATTCAATAGCCTGCACCTTAGCCACACGTTGCCTGCTCCACACGTCCCTAAGCCTCCTCACACCACGCCTCACAAAGACACCTGCCCCTCAACGCCATCAGCCCATCACGCATAAACCAAGCAGACTACCTAGCCTTCATAAGCCACTCACTCACCTTATACACTCAGCAAGCCACTAACATCATCACTCTATTCTGACCGACCAAGAGCAACCCATCACACAAACAACAAAAGTGAAATCCACCAAGACCCTAGAACCAGCCACGTGACCAAAACTAAAGGAAACCCTAACGCACACACTGCCAACGAACCAATAAGCCATTGACGCGCCAGCCCTCACAAATAATTCCTTCACGCCTAGCTATCCACCACTTCAACAACAACCCCCTAACCTTCAACAGCCCTTCACTGCTACCTTAATTCAACGCATAAAATCCTTCCACTGCACGCCCAAAACAGCCCACTGCACTGCCTCCTTCACTGCCGCAAATTAACCCACTACACTGCCAGTTTTTGCCGCAACTTTAGCCCATTCACAGCCCTAAAACACCCTCAAATAAACCTTATTCACAGCCCTAAATTCACACTAAACACCCTCCAAACACAGCCCCATTCGCAGCCCCAAAACAGTCCCTGAAAACACCCCACTGCACCAGTGAACTGCTGAGTTTAGCTCGCTGTTCTGGTCAATTCTTGCTGCGGCTTTAGCCAGCAAAATAGCCCTAAAATCACCTAGAAAACCCCCCAAAAACCTCCATAAAGTTTCCCTAAAAAATCCCCACAAACGCACCTCCCTAAGCCTTCAAAATCACCCAAAACAGTCCGCTAAACCATCAAGACAGTGACATGAAACGTAGCAGCGAAACAGCAGCGAAACAGAGTGAAAACAGCAGCCCAGACAGTGAAACAGCGAGGAAAAACGTTGGATTAGTAAACCAGAAAAGTTGCGGAACATCTACCCTTCCGACGGCCGTGTAACGAGCTTTCGAGAGACGACAAAAGAGGTTAGACCTGAGGGCACCTTTTTACTTATCTTCTTTCGTTTTATTTTATTTATTTTAAAATATTATTGCATGAGAGTCGTTTGAGGCATGATGTGATTGTTGGATGAGCGGGATGTGTGTTCCCTTTTGTGGTATATCGGATGGAAACCCGGACGTAAATTCTGTAGCCGAATCCGAATGGACGGTAGTGCGGTTGTACTCGGATACAACAACGCCACGTACCACTTAAGAGACACGTATTTCGTCTCATCCTAACTTGTATTTGAGCATGTTATAGTCTTTAGGTTATTTGTTTATTATTTAAAGCATGATTTAATTTAGTTTGTTATTTATTTGTTAAAGCATGTTTAGGTTGTTCATTATGCATGTTCTTAGTTTATGATGCGTTTGGGTAATGATTTATACATGTTGATTTAATGGTTCAATATGCTTGTTGTGTTACATTGCGTGGAATTATTTGGATGAAAGCATGTTAGATCTAAGTACTCTTGAGCATGATTATTGAGTAGACTTGGTTGATTCATTGCACAAATTATATCATCACAAGTGACATAAGTAAGGGACCATTCCGAACCCAACGGTTTGAGGTCTTCCCTTGCGAGGGGTGAGTGCGGCCTTAAATCTTTGTCCCGGTTCACACCGGGTGGCGACTCCATGTTATTTCGTACTTCCCAACTAGGCCGCGAGCCTAGGAACGGCGTCGCCCAGGTCCTGTTGTCCTACAATAATAAAAAACAAAGATTGAGGACAGCATCATCCTCGCAACTGTAAGGGTATTTCCAGGTTCCTAGTCAAGTTATATGACTGTAACTTTAAAGCAAGCAGAAGGAGCCCCTAAGCTTTCCTTCTTACCTATCTGCAAACAAGGCTTGCCTTTAATATCACGACCTTTTACTAAGAAGTTTGGTTACATTAGGGGTGTCAAAACGAATCAACGAATCGAATTCGTATCGAATCCTAAACGAATCGAATCAAAATGTGATGAATTCGTATTCGATTCGTTTATTAAACGAATCCTAATATCAGGATTCGGATTCGATTCGTTTATTAAACGAATCGAATACGAATATTCGTTTAGTCAATGATATTATTTAATAAAATAATTTATCACACTTGATTTACATTAATTCTTCATAAATATATACATATGAAATATGTAATTAATATATTTACTAAAAATACTTCACCAAATATTGAAAATATTATTTTTTTCTATGATATTTAACTATAATTTCTCGAATCTTAATTGAAAATTAACAAGAACTAATAAATAAAAATAATAAAACGAATCATAAACGAATAAACGAATCAATGAGCTTAAATTCGTATTCGATTCGTTTAATAAACGAATCGAATCGAATTGACCCTTTATTAAACGAATCCATTTTTTCAAACCCATATTCGCTTTAAAGCGAATCGAATCGAACGAATAAACGAATCTTGACCCAAATTACCACCCCTAGGTTACATCTTGGGTTCCTCCAATGGTTTGATCCTCTGCGGCCGCCATCCCATGACATATTTTGTGTGCAATCCTTTTACTAACCAATGTTTCCCTCTACCTAGGCCTAACGAATGGTGTGATATCTTTAATGTCGTAATTGGTTTCTATTTTTGCCAGGAATTACAAACTTATCTGGTGGTTAGAGGCTCAGAGCAGAAAACAGAGGTGATTCTTTTATCAACTGCATGCAGAATAGAGTCCCTATAGAAACCTATTTAGGGTTTACAAATGAGTAGAAATTTAAAAAATCTATCATATCATTAAATTTAAGTGATATCTTTAAAATATTGGAAAAACCCACTTTATTAAACTTTAAATTGATGCATGTTTTTTAAAACCTGAAGTTAAAAAAAAAAATACTTAAAATATGATTGAATTTTTCAAAGTTCGGCTAATTCGCCAACCCTAAACCTATTTATCTGAAACTTGAGCGTGTAAGCAATCCATTTTGATGGCACCAGAATATTTCGTGTTAGTCGGACGTTGGCCATATACATTTCAGAATGACATCTTTTATTGGCTAACACGTTCAAAATCTATTGTCACGTATGACCCCAACACAGTTGTGGATAAGTTATGATTCATTAAAACACCAATGGCAGATCAGTTCCAATTCTTACCGAAACAACAATTCATAAGTATCGTTTTCTTTATTCGACACATCCGGCACTATTACAGTATCCAACTCTTATAGCATTTCATCCGGAGAAATCACAAATAGAGTTTTTCAGAAAAGATTGCAATATTTTTTGTTATGATATGGAGTGCTCCGAATTGAGATTAGTTCAATATGTTGGTCATGCCTTTACATGGAAGCACTTCCATTTATTCCCTTACTTCAATCCCCAATGGCCACCTTCACCTTAACCTATCGGAAATGTCAAAAAAATATTCCTCTAGAATTATTGTTTCTAATATAGTCTAGCTTATCAAAACAGGACGTTGTAAAGTAAATTGATCCATCTATAAAATAATGAAATATATACAAATCTAGAAATCCAAATGTAAGCAGAATGTGAGATTTTAGTTTTCACACTTAAAAAAACATTTAAAAAAAGGAATTACCTCTTTCACGTGATCAATTAGTCTGCTTATGATATAAAATACACGCGCGCACAAATGAATCGGACCCAAACCCGCTCAAAGGTTAGACGGGTTCAAAAGGCCAACATTTTTTTTTTGTTAATATTAAGCCTCTGATAACGGTATCAAAAACACTACAAGAAATTACAGTTTTAGCGACGGACTATTCCGTTTCAAAATTTAACGACGGAATAGAGACGGAATTAAAACGGATAATGAAATTAGGGACGAAATTTAGCGACAACAAAAATTTCACCTCTAAATTAGAGACGGAAATGAAAATCCGTCGCTAATTAGAGACTGATTACTATTTCGTCGCTAATTTTGTTTAGAAACGGAATTTTTCCGTCGATAATTAGAAACGGAATTCAAATTCCGTCGCTAATTAGAAACGAAATTTCAATTCCGTTTCTAATCTTCTTTTTTTTTTGGTTATTTAGAAACGGAATTGTTTCGTCGCTAATTAGAAACGAAATTAAAATTCCGTCGCTAATTAGAAACGGAATTTCAATTCCGTAGCTAATGTTAAATTTTATTTTTATTTTTTGTTAAGTAGAAACAGAATTATTCCGTCGCTAATTAGAAACGGAATTCAAATTCCGTCGCTAATTAGAAACGTAATTTCAATTCCGTCGCTAATTTTAAATTTTATTTTAATTTTAATTTTTTTGTTAATTAGAAACAGAATTGTTCCGTCGCTAATTAGAAACGGAATTCAAATTCCGTCGCTAATTTTAAATTTTATTTTTATTTTAATTTTTTTGTTAATTAGAAACAGAATTGTTCCGTCGCTAATTAGAAACAGAATTAAAATTTCGTCGCTAATTAGAAACAGAATTTCAATTCCGATTCTAATCTTAATTTTTATTTTTATTTTAATTTTTTTGTTAATTAGAAACGGAATTGAAATTCCGTCGCTAATTAGAAACAGAATTTCAATTACGTAGCTAATTAGAAACGAAATATCAATTCCGTAGCTAATTTTTAATTTTTATTGATAATTAGAAACATAATTATTTCGTTTATATTCCGTCACTAAGTTTAAACTTGATCACGATTTTATACAACACGCAAGCGCACGTATCGTTCAATTAATATAGTGATAGAAAATCGGATATCGTACCCACATGGACTTAATATTTCTCCTATTGATACTAAAACTAACATACTTAACTTAAACTAAACTATTGGTTGTAAGGGAGTGATTAAAGAAAAATTAATTGAAAGATTAAATAAAGAACAAACAATAATTTGGAGATAAACTTGATGCACGAGAAGAACGTAAGGTTATAACTTCACCTAAGCATGCAAACAATGAGTTCATCTACTTTCCATTCAATTGGATTGTTTCGAATTATTAACCTAGAACACTAAACTATCTACAAGTCTATTTCGATAGTTAGGTAGAAATATTCAACTTAAATCAATTAACTACATGTCTATGTTAATTAATTTAGACCAAATTCATTAAGGTTAAGCTCTAATAGTGGTTACACATGTCCGACATGTATATTTCTATCATACAAGAAAAATCATTCAAAAGAACTAGATCATGCATTATTATTCACACGACTAACACAAATTCCCTTTGCCGAGTTTCTAAGGATTTACTAAGACTATTCTATTATTGACTAGATAAATAAAATATGCATCAAAGCACACAGAATAATAGATAATAAATAGTAGACCCAAAAGAATAAAAATATGTAATTTAATTAATAAACATGTGCTTAAGATCCATTATAACCCTATATTAATGATTTAGCTACTCATGATAATCAATAAAAACGAGCCAATCATTATTGATACAAAACAAGAACTTGTAAAAGATAAATTAGAGAGACAAGGGAAAAAAGAACTCTCGTTTGCAATATTAGTCTTCGATCTCCAGCGCCAGTTAAAGCACCCATCCTTGCCTTACTCTAAGTTTTTTTCTATACTCTAAGACTCCAAAATTGTGTTATGAGGCTTCTTTTTAAGGTTTGGGACGAGCTTGTACTTATATATGAGTTATTGTGAGCTTTCCTTCTTAAGCAATTCATTAAAATTGAGATTCCTGACATATTGGCGCGCCAGTGAGGAGCCATTGTGGCAGAGTGTGACACTCTCATGCCCAGACACTCTACGCGGACTGGTTCTGATGTGCAACTTAAAACGCTTGTAATTTCTCGTCCATTAGCCTAGTCATGCGTTCTTTATATGTACGCGATTGTTTTTGAGTTTTATTTTCAATGCAACTTAAATCATCTCATTTGGACATTATATGAAAATGTTATGGCCAAAAAACTGAAAGCTACCCAAATTAAGTGGTCACTAGTACAAATCATATTGATTTGTTGACGTTTCAAATTCATGTCTTTCCACATGTATATGATTCTATTAAAACACAAAGAACATATCAAAACACTTAAGAAGCTCGAATTAACTCACAAAATATAAGATTTATGAGAGGTAAATATGTTATATTGACCGCTCATCACATCCTAAATCAGTTCCTAAAGGAATCGGTTCCGGAACCGGAAAATCAGTCTGGTTCCTTACGGTTTAGGATAGAACCGGAACCGATGCTCACTCATACTTCTTACCTTTTATGTCGTGTAAATTATTTATTATTTACCCGGGATTCTATTTTTATTTCTCTTGTTGATGGATGTTAAATTTTGGAATCAGATGCCAATTTGATTTGGAATATGTTCTTGTATGGGAAGACCTTGGGATGTGAAGTTCCCCATTTATTGTATTCAGATGTTGTTCACCATAGTACGTTATTATTGAGGAGGAATATGTTTGACTAGTGTAACATTGGACGGTAATTGGCCGGATATGGTATGAAAATATCAATATTTGTATTTGTTTCTTTCAATCAATCAGTACGGAAATTATCTCTTTATATATCCCTAACATACCGAGTCTTTGTGGGCCGTCGTGCGGATCTCCGTTCACACAGAGATTTTAACTCTATTTGAACAGAGATACCAATACCCGTACTCGACTCGTCCAACCAACAGATATATAAAATTATCCTTTTACTCGTCCGTAACATACCAGACCCTCATTTTCATGGGGATTTTTGCCATCCCTAGAGGTGAATACTCCGAGGATGTTGGTGTGAAGATGGATAGGCCAGCTGATGAACTTGAAGATATAATGTGTAATGGTTGATTACAAGTTCGTTCATTCAAGTGCACCAAAAAAGAAATTTGCAGTTCTTTACTTCTTTTATATTTGCAGAAGAAATGCGAATCATGATTTGATTTACTTATATTTTAAACATGCAATATTGTCTTGTAAAATTAGAAGCACCACAATAATTCATTATCCCAGAAGCATTCAACAAATTTGGAGGCACTTATGTTTGTGTAGTAATTTATTTGTAAACATCATGCATTTGGTAATACAAATACATCCAATGATCCTCGACTTGAAGCACCTAATTTTTATTGACTTGGATGAAATGATAGATAAATATGAGACTAAATGACCTGAAAGTCAAGGCTGAATGATGTGTATGTGTAATGTGTAGTCAACATTTTGGACCATTTTCTTTATAGAAACCCATTTTGATCATAAGGGTAAATCCAGTTGATAAGCATACATGGAATGGAATATAATGCTTTTGGTGGGGTCGTAAATTTACTCTCTTTGAACTTGGGGAGATTTCTCATTGGTCAGCTAGCTATCCAACTCAACCATAAGATTCATAACTCTCCCATGCTCTCTTTCAATAATGGCTTTATGGGAATGGCCATAAGGATATGACTTCATATGATGCATGGTCAAGTGATCAAGTCATTACACACGGATACCTTACAAGCCTCACTGGTAGCAATTCTAGAGAAATACTGCTGCTCTTAATTTCTTATACTAAATGATGTGACAATGAAAACAATATGGTAAATGAGAATTTTGAATATAGGCTTGACTATATTGTATTATCAGTAAATAACATCACTGCAAAAATATTTATGAATGTTCAAAAGAATCAAGGATTGCCTTACAGAGTTTATAAATCAATGGCATCAACAGGGAGGGATGTCGTCCTGTGAAGAGACGGAGGAAGCAATGATCCGGTGTGAAAACATGTGGCTGTGGTTGAATCCTCTGTTCTAGGAGATTCCTTCATCGCCTCACGATATCGGGCCCTTGGGGTATCTGAACTGGGGCAGCTCTTGTTGAAACGCTTGTGGCAGTTTGAATTATAATGCTTGTCGTCTGTGGGGAAGTTCAAGTGAAATCCATTTTGGCCTCTTTGTAAAGGACATGATATGAGAGATGACAAACTGTCAGTTGTTTTGTTTTCTTTGTTGCTGTAACTTGAAGTCTTTGGTGCGACGCCTAGTTTTCTATCTCTAAGCTCCCTTAGTTCCATCGTGTACTTAGCCTTGAGCCATCTCAATTTTTGCTGGATTTCTTTCTCATTATCATCCGACAGGGCACGATGCATAAAAGGAACTGCAAAGGAAAAATGAGAATTTGCCATGTGTCTAATTGACTTTCTGGCATCCAGTACAGTTTCGCTTTCCACTTTTGTTTCTTTATCATCCTCGGTTGTTGCTGACTGATCCAATTTTTCATATTCTTCATCAGAATGGCTCTGTCCAGAACCCACTGGGCTAAGTTCTCGGCTTTCCTGTTGACCCCAAAGTTCATGATAATGCAAGCAGTGTGTTTGGCTTGATTCATTTGGTGCACCCGCAGTCACATGAGGCTCAGATTCATCAACTTCAAATGTAATCTCTCCAAACCGACCATGCATTGAAGCACATCCATTTCTACAACACTGAAGGAGTTTGAGGTCGTTGGTGCCATGAGGATTTGAAAAATACTCCATGAGGGAACCAGTGGAGGTACGGTTGGAAGCACAATTGTGGCAGAAGCCTTGATTTGCAAATCGAGGTGTCTCCTCCATTACTGGCCCTAGCCTCCATTCAGGTACTAATGAAGCAATCTCCCCATCAATCATGTCCGCTATTTTATTCACGTCTTGGTCAGTAATATCTAGCTCTGAAACCATTTCGGTTGCCACACTCAACGCTGTATCAGTTTCAATGTCAAATGGGAAATATATGTTTCGGATTCGACCTGCACGGAAACATTAAGGGAAAAAAATGTATTTTGAATTCCACTAGAAATGAAAATTAATAATCTCAACAGAAAGAAAGGAAAAGAAAAGCTCTCAAACCTTCTTTGTCTGAAATTCTGAGCCTTAAAAAGATACCACCATCATCTCTTCTCTTCCCTTTGATACTAATATCAACATCAGCAGAATGATCATCATCGTAATACTCAAAAAGTTCAATTCCATCTGATTCAACCTCAACTGGAGAATAACCACATTCATTTGGTGTTTCGTAGCCATACCCGTTCGAATATCCACTACTATAGGAATTAAGATTGTGATGAAAATCAAGATAAGGTTGCCTTATGAGAGGACCCATATCGTCAAGTTCTCTATTGTAGTCTAGAGATCTCAAATCGGACTCACAATCATCAATTTGGAGAAAATGGTCATCCAACAACTCTCTAGCAGAAAGTCTAAGAGACGCACTTGCAAGACATTTCTCAACAAATTGTCGAATTTCCGGATCCTTCACTTTGTACAAAGCATCTGGTTTTTTACCCTAAAGTAATAAAACATGTTAATAGAATCTAGTCTTTTCATCTAAAGGCGTAGAGCATATCAATAACAAAAGTGAAAGAGTGCACTTGCTTACAGATATAACTTTCTTGTAAATTTGAGCGGGATGGGTGCATTCACTATATGGATATTCAAAAGTGACCATTTCCAAAATGCACATACCGAATGAATATATGTCAACCAACTCATTATATGCCTCTTCGTACACTTCAGGAGCCATGAACTCTGGTGTCCCTGAAGAAAGAAGAGCACCATAGATATATGAACTTCAACCTACCTAAATGAATTCCAATATATCAAATCAATATCCAAAAACTTAACAGATCAGAAATTTACAGCAAGTAAAATTTTAAAATTGCGAATGTAAGATCCCTACTCATTTCCAGCAAATAAGGTTCCGAATATTCGAGTCAGTTAAACATACCAACACAGTGAGCAGCATGTGAATTTCTGAGAATTGCAGCAAGCCCCAGATCGCCAATCTTCACTTCTCCTTGGTTTCCATTAACAAAAATGTTGTCACACTTGAGATCTCTATGGATCACAGGAGGGTCATGGCTATGGAGATAGTGGAGTCCTCTCAAGATCTGCCTACACCAATGCTTCACAGCTCTAATGTTAACTCTCTTGTGCTTTAGCCTATACCTGCATAAAGCAAATCAGCAGATTTGATCAGTAACCCCAAGAGTAAAATTAGCATTAAACAAGAAAAGAATCACAAATCTTACTGTCTCAAGGTCCCAGAAGTGAACATTTCAGTTACAAAGTTGATGTTCCTATTAGCAGTATCAACCCAAGAAGTGTAGATTTTCATAACGTTCTTGTGCTTCAATGTCTTGAGGAGATGGATTTCACAGTAGAGTCTCTCAAGATCTTCAGGGCTTTGCAAGAAATCATAAAGCTTGACCTGATTCCAAGCAACTTCAATCCCTTCATACTCATCAAATGCACTATACCTGCTTTCACCAAAACATCAATCATACACCTCACAAGTCAATCAACAACCCCATTTGTTCAAAGCTCAAAAAATAAAAAAATGAAATAGGTATCCACAAAACAATCAAAACAAGCTAAAGATGCACAAATCCTGAAGAAATCTCAAATGGGTATATACACAAAACACAATGAAAGCTTAAAACTTTGAATCATACACTGTCTTTGAAGCTCCTTTGCCAAGAACCTCATTGTACTGCAACAACCAAAATAAATAAATTAACTCCAAGAAAATGAAACTTCAAACTCAATTATGAAAGATATAGAGGAAAAAGCTAAATGTAATTACTCTGCCATATCTTCCAGTTGGATCAATTTCAACAAAATCAGTGTAATCAGGCTCAAGATGTGTGGGACCATTCATTATTTAACAAAAGCTTTTAATTTTCCCCCCTGTAATTCTTATTTGGTAAGAAAAGATTTCCTTTCTGTGGACTTTCTTTTCTTTTAATCTTTTTTTCTTCTTTCTAGTCTGAGTTCTGACACAAGTGTGTGCATGAGAGAGGGGGTAGAAATGATGAAGATGAAGATGAATATTTATCCAAAAAAAAAGAACTTTTTTTCAAGAGAAAAATGAGAAATGATGAATTGGGTGTTATTTATTATTGTTTATTTATTAATTAATAAGTAACATGAATGATAGAGAGAGAGAGAGTGTGTGTGTGTTTTGAGTTAAAAGACAAAAATGTTTTGTAAAGACACTTGTCGACTGTGTGGCGAAAGATAACAGAAGAACAAAACTACCCAACTCATTAATATTACTCCACCCACCAAAAGAACATGACAAAGAAAGAGAGATAGATAAAGAGTATTAGAGAGAGAGAGGGAGTCGATGGGGTGCTTTCTCTCTCCTCTTTCTCTTCTCTCTTATCTCCCTTGTTTTAAATTTGCTTAGTTAATTATTGAAATCAATACAGAGGAGGCCTGCAAATTTGTGGGGGAAAAAAATGCCAATAAATAAAAATTATAATACCAACATGGACCCCACATTACTTTGATGCTTAAATGGAACAATTTTATTAAGTGTCGGTATGTTTTTTTTTTTTTTTTTTTTTTTTTTTTTTTGAAGAAAAACAGAAATTCATTGCTTACTTAAAGAGGTGAATATACACCTAATATTTGAAGGAAAATTATCTTTCCAAATAACAGGATAAACTTCTCTGATTGCCAACTTAGCAAGAGCGTGTGTAATAAGATTACAGAGACGAGAGGCATAGCCAACAAGAAATCTATCTAAACAGCCTAGCTTCTCAACAATATCTTCAATAATCCACAGAATCTCTGACATCGTGCCCTTTCTGTTAGAAATCAAATCAACTACCTGGGTACAGTCCGTTTCCACAATTAGATGACGAAATTTCATTTCTTCCGCAACTTGGAGCCCAAACTTTATAGCTTCGGCTTATGCAACCCGCATATCCCCATTAAAACCTACGATTTTCACAGCTGCACATAACATCTCCCCCTCCGAGTTTCTAAATACCACCCCAGGTCTGCTTTGCACTTACATACCCCTACTGCCGCATATGTGTTCATTTTTATCCAACCCTCTGGAGGAGCTTTCCATATGCGATTTTCATCCCTGACTTGCTTGGGCCAGGCATCCACTTTGGAGATAGATAGGAGCTGTATAGAATCCACCATCGCTTGAGCTATTGCAATCGACCTGGAAGGATCTTCAGCATTCACTTCAAAGATTTATTTATTTCGCGCTTGCCACACAACCCAACAAATAGTCCTGAAAAGTTTCGGCCCTTCCGCCTCCATTGATTTTGCTAGCTCAATCATCATCTCCACAATCTCTATCTTCTTATCGACTATACCCCCTGAGAATACATGAGACAATTTCCAAACTCTCCGCGCATGCTTACACTGGAAAATAGCATGAGAAAGTGTCTCAGTTGATACTCCACATCTGAGACATCGCGGATCATCCACCACCTTCTTGGTCCAAAGGTTTTCAACCGTGGGTAGTAAATCAACAGTAACTCTCCATAAGAACAGCTTAATCTTTTCAGGAAGCAGACTACCCCAAATGAATTTCCAAAATACATCCTTGTTTTCCGAACTACTAGGGACATCAAAAAGTTTATCTTTCCATGCCAACTGGTACCCGTTTTCACCGAGTATTGACCTTTTTTGTCGAAATGCCAAATCTGGTGATCCTCCTTTAATCTTCCTGGCAGTGGGATATTCACTATAGCTTCAACGTCAAATGGATGGAAATTCTTGCTAAGAACGTCTTCATTCCACCGGTTCCCTTACAACAAATTAGCCACACATCCATCTACCTCTAACGTTGAGGGCAAAATTGGTTTGAATGAGTTTGGTCTTGAGATCCAATTATCCTCAAAAACTCAAACTTTCAGTCCATTTCCTATTCTCCACCTTAAACCTTTGTCCAGTAGTTGCCTGCCCCAAGAATGTTGCGCCACACAAATGATGGATTTGAGCCAATTGTAGCACTCCAAAAATCCAGATTTGCAAAATATCTAGCTTTCAAAACTCAAGCTACTAATGAGTTTGGTTCTTGAATCACCCTCCAACCTTGCTTAGCCACTAATGCTTGATTGAAAGAAGACAAATCTCTAAAACCCAAACCACCTCTAACTTTTGCAAAGCACAACTTTTCCCATTTGATCCAGTGAATTTTTTTCTTACCTTTATCTGACCCCCATCCGAACCTTGAGATTTCCTTCTGGATATCATCACAAACACATTGAGGCAATTTAAATACACTCATCGCATAAGACGGTACTGCTTGAGCCACAACTTTAATCAACACCTCATTTCCAACACTAGAGAAGAACTTTGATTGCCAGTTACTAATTTTTCCAATAACCTTAAGCCTGACTTCATTGAAAAAGTTTGATTTCTTTCTTCCAACCATATCAGGTAGACCCAAATACTTCTCATACCTTGATACAACCCTCAGCCCGAAAATAATTTTGATAGCTTCCACTTGAACTGAGCTTGTTTTGCCACTGATGAACATTGAACTTTTTTCAAAATTAAAAATCTGACCTGAAGCCCTAGAGTATTTATCAAAAATTGTCTTCAACACTCGGCAATCTGCAGTCTTGGCTCTGCAAAAAAATGAGACGGTCATCCGCGAACAATTGATGCGAGACTGAAAGTTCCCTGCTAAATCTTAAGCCTCGAAACAGTCCCAGATTTTCGGCGTTTGTGATAGTCTGTGAAAACACTTCTGCACAAAGAATGAATAAATATGGAGAAAGAGGACACCCTTGTCTCAGCCCTCTTTGTGGCACTATATGACCCCTGACTGAACCATTTAGTATCACTGAGAAAGATGAGGTGGTAACACATTCCATAAGGAGCCGAATCCATTCTCTCCTGAACCCTAGCTTCGACATAATTCTCTGCAGAAACCTTCATTCCACTATATCATATGCCTTGCTTACATCTAATTTCAAAGCAACCAATCCACTTTTACTTTTCGTTTTCTGAATCTTGTGCAAACACTCGTAGCCAATAATGATATTATCGGTAATAAGTCTTCTTGGAATAAAAGCACTTTGGGTGGGTGATATGATTTGGTTAAGGACAACCTTAAGTCTATTTGCTATGGATTTAGTAACCAGTCTGTAAATGACATTACACAGACTAATAGGCCTGAAATCCGACACTTTCTCTGGTTTCGTAGACTTCGGAATCAAAACAATATAGGTGTGGTTTAGAGGGCCTATCTTCCCTCCCCTATTCAGAACCAGTAAGCAAGTATCTATAACTTTTTTCCCCATAGCTTCCCAATGTTTCTGAAAGAACCCTGCTTGCAATCCCTCTGGACCTGAAGCCTTTATTGAGCACATTTGCGATAGTGCTTCTCTTACTTCTCTTTCGGTAAAAGGCTTTCCAAGGTGGTGATTCATTTCTGCTGATACTCGAGGTGAGATACCATCAGTATTGTCTTCCATCTCCAGTTCAGAAGGCTCCACACTGGTAAAAATGTCTTGAAAACACTTGCAAAAGACTTGTTCCAAATCTTTCTCACTCTCAACCTAGCAGCCTTGATCATCTTCTATCCCTAAGATCTTATTCTTTATGTTTCTTACCGAAGCTCTCTGATGGAAGAATTTCGTATTTTTGTCTCCTCCCTTCAGCCAATCAGCCCTCGACCTCTGTTTCCAATACACCTCTTCTTCAATTAACCATTTATCCAGCAAGCCTTCAATTTTCCTAAGCTCCATGCCATCATTGAAATGTTTGTTATCTTATTTGTATGCTCTAAGATCTTGTAACAACTTCTCAATCTCTTTATTCCTTCCCTTAAATTCTCGCCTACTCCAGTTGATGAGTCGCTCCATTGATCTACTAGCAGTTTCTTTGAAATTCTGAATTTTATCTCCATTTGTTCTTCCACTGACAGCTTGCCATTCCATTCTTATGATATCTTGACACAATGACACTCTTCATAGGAGCTCCACTTATCTTCAAAAAATATTCTCTTTGACAGAATTTTTCTATATCCCAAATTAATCTTTCTCTCTTTCACCTCTATGACCACTAGACAATGATCAGAACCCCAAGAATCAACATCTGTTGCACTCCGGTTGATGAATTTCAGTCCCCAGCTCTCATTACATATGAACCTATCCAATCTTTCCTCAATTAAATTAGGACCATATCTTATATTTGACCAGGTAAATGGATAACCCTTAAAACTCAAATCCATAAGAGAACCAGCTTTGATAGTGTTATTAAACTCAGCAATAGCCTGCCAACATCTGCCAGCTCCCATTTTCTTTTCATTAACATTCAGTATCTTGTTGAAATCCCCAAAGCACAACCATGGTAAAGAAGCAATCACATTAAGACGTTTCAACAAACACCATGTATGCCTCTTTTGATTGTTTTCTGGATGCCCATACACCCATGTACACCACCATTTCGGCTGATTTTCCCCCCTGAACAACAGCATCAATATGATACGCACTAACCAAAATATGATATGCAAGGAAATCATAGAAAAATACTAATATTTACTAAATAATAGGCATTTTGGGTTCAGTTCAGCTTAGTTTCGGTTCAATTTCAAAGTCGTTCGGTTGATGGTTTTGGAACCATTCGGCTTTTCGTAAAATTTTGGTTCGATTTGGTTTAATTTAGTTCGATTTAGTTCATTTCATATCAAATCAGTTATCCACCTCTAATACTGTACATGTCAAATTGGGGTCAAAAACTCAAAAGTCTTTTCATTTCAGTCTCATATATCAGACAAAGCCCACAAGACAACCCATTTGCTCTCCAACAAACCTATTTATGACTGTCTCTTCATAATTAATTATCCTCCACATGATTAGTTATCTTAACATCGAAAACTAGACATTTAACATGTTAATGGGACTCACCATCATAAATGTAATACCTAATCCAGCTAGAAAGCTATTCCTTAACCTATAAAATGATACAGAACTCAGAGGTACAAATATTCAAGCTTTGGTACTCATACTAGAGCTCTCAAAAGTATATCATCCTCTAAACACTTGCCCACCACTCTCACGGCAGTTTACGGAGGTTAAGGTAATCTCAAATCTTATTCTTCTTTTAATTTCTGCTCGTTTTCACCACTAACTTGAGCGTCGGAGTGCATACTGCAATCACCACACCGGTGGGTAGAAACTCTCCGTATCATACAAATTTTCGATTATAAACCAAAAATGAAATCCAACGTCCACAAATACATGGTCATTCATTTTTTTTGTTTCCTTTCATTCTAGCTATGCTCTATATTAATTGCTCATTTAACTTGGAGAAGAATAGGCTAAATAGGCCACAAGTCTTTGTCAATTCTATAAGATTCAATCAATCTTTTTCTTCAAAGTAGGTTTCAAAAATAATATACCCCCGATTAATTAGCATGTATAAAATTATATATCTCTTTAATATTGTATTACACATAATATCAAAATTACCAACAGATCATTACAAAATGAGAGGGTGACATTTTGATTCCTCTTAAATATTGTTTTTACTACTTAGATCTCTAACCAATTTTTAATTATTGTTGAATGATAAATGTGATAATTTTATATAAAATGATTATCTGATATATCTGCAAATTAAAAATAACTAATCTCTTTTATAGACATCACATTTATTTTCAACAATGTGTGTTTTCTGTTATATACTTGGCATCAAAGATGAAATAGTTTATTAAAAATTTATCAATGGCTTAAATAATAAATTAACCACGATATCTAAAAACGATAAAAGTATCATTATTTCATACAAATTTGATATTTAAAGTTATTAATTTATGTAGTATTTGGTATAAAATTTTATAAATTCATAAACTAGTTTATATTCTCAGTTCAAATTTATAAATTAACTTATATTTTCAATTAATATTCTTAATCAAACGGTACCCGAACGTTTTTAGGTTTTGAAAAATCTCATCCATAACTAGAAAACAAATCTCCATAATTAATTTTTGTTATAAATATCCAAATCTACATATGAAGATGAAGATAATATAAGAAAAATGTGTTGAAAGAGCATGTGTGGTGTTAGAAAGCTAGGATGCATTAATCAAAAGTGCACATGCAATACAATTACAAATAAAACAAGTGGGATCCCAATGTTATATGTATTTGTTCACCACACATGCTTAGGTTTGGTTTCTATCTCTTTTCATTCATTGTCTAATGAATTATTATCTTGTTCAAAAGTGGTTTTCGGGAGAGTCGATATATATAATAGGTTATGGTTCTTAAATTTATCTTAAAATTAGGGTTTCGAGTTCAGAAAAATTTCAATTTTTAGTGTATAATATGATTTATATTTTTTTATCCGTTATTAATCACAGGAACCACCATTTAATCACTCGTATAGGATATTATAAAATTCAAGATGACTCAAGCTGCCCGTCTAATAATATGTTTCTTACTTTAGCTTTTCTATTGATATATTAAAGTCTATGTTTATGACTATAATTAATAATTTAGAATCACTTCTAATTATATAGTTATATGGTACGAATTTTTTCACGTGTATTGGTAGAACGAAAATTTTCTTTAGAAATTTTAGAAGTAAGTTTATTATTAATTGTAAATATCAGAAAACTAATTGAATACTAAAAATAGGTTACCATTGAAATTTAATAA
>SKCR01003703.1:0-20833 GCA_019454045.1 Zanthoxylum bungeanum
GGATTATTTGCGAGGGCATTCGCATTTCGAATTCAGTGCGGCACGCAAATCACATCAAGCGTCAAATCGCTAGTTGCATCTAGTGTCACATCATTCGTCAATGGAATAGAGATTTTCGGTATGCATTGTGAATCAGATCGGCAGGTATAAGGACTGATTAATTTCGAGGATGAAATTTTTATAAGGAGGGGATAATTATAATATCCAGAAATTTAGATACTCTTCCGGAAGGAATTTGTATTGCAGATCGGGTCTCGAAATGAGACTATATCAGAGAATAAGAGTTTAAGTGTTGAAATATAGTTCGAAATAAGTAAAAATAGATATTTGATACATTGGAAATTATGTGACATTAAAGAACAGCTTACGCGATTTATGTATATTATTCTATATGAAAAACGTTTGTTGATCCGTTTTTAGAGATAGTAAACGAACTCCGATTGGGCTGATTCTTGAACCATCAGACTCAGTTTCCAAGATAAAAAACTTTCATGTTGAACACTTTTCCAAATTTCGAGCAGAAAGGCCTCGATTTAGCTGATTTCATTTTCAGCGCAATGTTAGAGGTCAAAGTGCAATAATGTGAGGACCATATTGTAATTTTTGAAACTTATATTATAAAAAGCTAAACGTTTTTTATTATTGAAAATCACCCCCTAAACCATATACACAAAAATGAGAGGGAGATAGAGATAGAGAGAAAGAAGGTGGCCGGCACACAGCCGACCGGCCACACCCTGTGGTGCGCGCCGGCACAGTCGGCTCCAACCAGAGCAGGTCAGCCATGTGGTGGCCGGTGATTCCCATTAGGCGGTCGGAGTGGCGAGAAAAATGGGGAGAAATACGCGGAATGAGTTGATTGATCCGATAGAATATGAAGTTTTTGGTAAAAGTGGGTTTTTGCCTTATAAATTGGTTAATGAGTGTTTTGAAGTGAAGAACATCACTGGATTGAAGTTAATAACATCTTTGAGTATCTTAGATGAACCGGATGCTTTATGAGAATATGGGGAAATGAGAACTGAGGTGACTAGGTTCACCACTGTAAGTTTCCAAACCGATGAGGACGACTTTAAGTCGCAATAAGGGTACGTATACAGTTTGAATAACAGAACAGTGAGCTGGAAATCTTCCAAGCAAGATGATGTTGTTAATAAATAACAAAAGTGGAAAAATTGTTGCAGCTGAGGCAGCAAAAAAAGCATTTTTGGATTATAAATTCCTAATTGGATGAAAAGTAGTTCTATTAACAGTTGAGCTAGGACTACAGCACATGCTAAAGAACAACGGTCTCATCAATGATCCAAGTATATACTTCAACTAATTCATCTGATTCGTTCGATCATACATCTTGGCGATGTGATGATCGAATAAATCGCATCAGATGATAACCTTTTAAATCCGCTGATGAAAGCTGTTTCTCAGCAGAGGTTTTGAGCGACCAGTACATAGTTCATGTGTAGACACTTGAGTGATTGGCTATAGGCCAAGTGGGAGATTTGGATAATTATGACCCATAGCATCACTATTTGTACAAAACATGTGTTGTTGTACAAATTAACTATGTGACAAAGAAATTGCTCTTTTATCATTTGTAATTGGATTACTCGGATATATAATGATAAAAGTCCTTATGATTAGTTCCGGATTAATAAGATATGAGACTGTATTAATCCACAAAGGTTAATCATTAAATATCTCTAGTCGTAGTATTATCGAGACTGGACAATCGATAATGCGGAATAAGCTAGTATTACACTTGTCCGTTTTATGGAAGCGTAACGGCATAGTTCTCATATATTGGGTATTGGATACTCATGCAAGTGTAATAGGAGGTTCTGTTTACCGATGGTACGGAAACAGCTTCGCTCTAGATAGACCCCTCGGAATCCCATTGGTAGTATGACTATGTGTCTATGGGAATCCGAATCAGGGTAGGTGTATTTGGTCTTAACCTGAGACTTGCATCTCTAATACTTGTGACAATCAATATACTTTGGTTTTGGTCGTCCAGGGCTTTAACAGGTTCTATGTATGCCACTTCTGGGTATACTGAGAATCGTAGTGTATTGGGTGTGATGTCAAGATGGATGTATCACTTCAGTCATATGGAGATGATGATCACGCAGGGATACGAAACTGGTACTCTAAGTGATATAGCCATCGGGGAAGTATGACTAGGTCATGACTTTCTGATCATAAAGAGACTAGTTGCTTGTGATCCGATATATGCTTCGTACGGGGCAGACACAACTCAGCCCCAGGCCTAGCATGTGACATCTGATATTGGATCGTAATGCGCAATACTACGTATACTTACGCCTGACAAAGATCATATATTCCGCAGAAGAATATTTCTGGAGAATTGGGTAGGCACTGTGTTTTGCTAAAAGCCAATCATGTCTTGTAAATCGATAAAATGTGGTACCGGGTACGCACGTGTTCGGATAGTCCGATGACCGTATTTTAGTGTCAACATATCCAGGGATCTCTTGGGTCTCATCCCAAAGATTCACCGATGATTTTGACTTGAACAATATTAATCTGGGATTAATTAAGAGAGAAAATTATCTGGGATTAATTTAGAGAGAGAAAATTAATCTGGGATTAATTACGGCAAGAATTAATCTGGGATTAATTATCAGAGAAAAAATTAATTTGGGATTAATTGCGTCGAGAATTTATCTGGGATTAAATTCGTCGAGATGAGAGAACGCGATTAATTTGGAATTAATCGGTAAAATAAATTTAATAGTTAAATTAGATTTTACTATTTAATTTATTTAATTGGGCTAAATAATATATTAGATATATTAATTGAAATTGGATTTCAACGGGAAATTAAATTGAATTTTAATTTTAGCGAACGAATTAATTTGGAATAATTCGCGAGCGATTTTCCTAATAATTTTACTGGGTATTATTATTTTATTAATTTAATTAATTAATGGTCGCGACGGAAAATTCGTTTAATCGGATTAAACGAATTCGAGCCCGAAGTGTGTTGAGCAAGCCCACTTGAATTTTAAATTTAAAATGGGGCCCAATTCACTTACATCATTAGTGTGGAAACTTAAAATACACTCAACACGTTTAATTTTAGAAATTGATCTCTCTCCCTGGCATTTAGGCTGAATGGACTTTATTTGATTAAGGCCGAATGGCATTAAGTGAGTGAAGGCCGAATGGCCTTGGTTGGTAGTTGGCCGAATGGCCACTATAAATAATGCCGAATTGAATAAGAAAGAGATGGATGGCTGCTTTTTCTTTTGGCTTTTAATTAATTGTCGAGAGAATTATAAAGCACTCTGACTTCTTTCAATTGCCCTCTGACACGCTTGCTTTAAAAGGCTGAAAAGAAACAGAAGAATATATGCTCTCTCTCTCTTTAAAGAATGGCTGAATAACAGAGAGCAAGTTCATTCTCAATTTGGCCGAATGGCCTTTCTTTTGAAGAAGGCCGAATGGCCTTGTTTAGTCATGGCCGATTGGTACCCCTCTCTCTCTCGGACAAACTTATTTCTCCTTGGGTGATAAAATTTGATTCATTTGTTCTTGTTAGCACATAAGAGAGTCAAATGAAGGTGATAGGGATACTCACTCATGAGCTTGGAAGCTTCAACATCCATGAAAAGTTTTGAACTCAACCGATCAATGTAAGTCTTCCGCAACTTATTTTTGGTTTTATTCACACACGAATCACGCTTAAAGATCCCGTGGCATGTCTAGGACACTTACACCTAAGGGCTAAGCGTCGTGACTTCCCAAAAATAGAATCGAGGCAGTGAGCTTCCTCTATTTTTACGTAGCGACGTTGACTATTGGCGTCACGACGCTCACAAGAGTTGAACTGGGCAGAGGACATCCTTTTATTGCGCGTCATGACACATGGATTTTACGTCACAACACTCGCTAGTTTTCAGGGCCAAACACCAATTCCCATCTTCATACTCAAATTTTACAACACCATTCAAGTTTTATCAACTATAAATATGAAAATCATTAGCAATATACCTTCTAACATCATCACAACATCCAACCTCATAATCTCAAACTTAGTTCAATGCTTAGGGTTTCCTAATTGGGGGTTTCTCACAACACTAAATTTTTAGCTCAAAAATCATCTAACCACCTTCAAACTCAAATCATCAACATATATCTATCATCAAGTTATCATAACTCAACATATCAAGATTTGGGTCAAGCATTTCCTTACCTCAAGCAATGATAATATTCACCAAATAAGTGTCCAAGCCTTCCTTTCCTTCTTCCTAAACTATTTTGGTAATGGGTTGGACTAGGTTATCTTGGAAATTTGCTAGAGAAATGGAAATCCTTCACTTGCTTCTTTTATATATTTCGGCCAAGGGGGGAGAATGAAGATTTGTGTTTCTTTTCCCTTCCTTCAGTCTTTTATTTGATAATATAAATCTTGAAGATTAGAGAGTTTTCTAGAAAATAGGGACTTGGGCTAAATATTGGATTCTTGTTGGGCTTGTATTGAGCTAACCTGAATTAGTTGAAAATATGGCCAACTCTATTCCTAAACACTTAGGACAAATAAACTGACACCAGGCCCGCCAAGCTCGTAATCGAGTAAGGTTCATTGGTCTCTAAGTCATCTTCAAGAACTTTTTGTTAATGCTAGGAGAAAACTTTCTAATCACGACTTTAGTTGAACCACGAAATTTCTAGTCATACAATACAACCCCACCCCCCCCCTTAAAAATGATTTTTCCTCGAATCAACACACTTAGAAGTAGGGAGCGTACCTTCTTCTGTGAACAGTTGATGATACTGCTCTCTCATGACTTCTTCTGGCTCCCACGTGGATTTTTGTCCCTTGTGGTGCTTCCAAACCACCTTCACTGAGGGAACCCATCTAGATCGCAACTTCTTCATCTCTCTGTCCACTATTGCTACTGGCTGCTCTAGGTAGGATAATGTAGGGGTTTTATGGCGAAAATCCGGTAACGCAGCGGAATCGCGGAAAATCAAAATTTTCCAATTTCAAAAATTTTCTTGGATCAATTAAATAAAATTATTTATTTAATTACCCAATATTAAATTCTGAAAAATTACACAAGAGATCAAATTTCTTGGTAATTACTGAATTGTCCCACAACTTTGCAAATTGATCATTTTAGTCCTAAAATTGTCAAATATATTTTGGATGATTCTAAATCACTTCTAGAATGATTTCCAACATGTCCAACACATCAAAATCAGATTGCAACAAAATCCCCATTTTTTTGCTAATTACTAAAAGAGCCCCAATTTTTTCCAAATTTTGCAATTTGGTCATTTTATGTTCAAAACATGTCAAGATAAAATCCAATCAACCAAAATTAATATGCATCATACACACACCATAATACATCACATATATGGAAAGCCCAAAATTGGAAAGGGTTAAGAAATTTTACAATTTCTTCAAATTGATAAATCTTACCAAATCAATTAAATCCATCACTTTAATTCAAACTTTACCACACCAAACAAGTCTCACCATCATAAAACAACTCAAGAACAATTATAGGTCATCAATGAGTGGCTTAGCAACTCTAGAATGGCAACATGATTATCAAATAATCAAAAGTAAGCCATTGAAACCATTTCAAGCTTACTTTATAACCATACATGCATAAATCTTTCAAACAAGTTCACAACCAATTAAAACACAAACTATAAGTGTAGAGACAACATCATAGCAACACATGTTGAAGCTAAGCATGTTAGAAATATTTTCTATGTTGGAAGATTTAAAGAAAAACTTACAAAGTCAATAATTTCCAAGCTTTTCTCTTTGTTCTTCAAACTTTTCTCTCAACTCTTTTGTGTTTGTTTTTTTGAAACTTATGAACCCTTAACCTAATAAAATGAAACAAAATAATATATACCTCCACCAAATGCCTTGGCCGAAAGTTGTATACTTAATAATATCTAGATATTATTTTTTGTTTCATTTAATTTTACTTTATCAACTTGCAAATTGCATTGATCATTACAACCTTAATGAATATTCAACAAGTCAAATAAAAGTAACTCAAGGCATTTCTAAAAAATATCAAAACTAAAGATATTTATATTTTTAATAATTAATTTAATTATTTAACAATTAAATAATTATTTAAATATAAATATTTTAAATATATGTATTATATTTACTTTAAATATCCAAATACATATATATTTATGATATATGTCAAATATCACAAATTGACATTTAATTAATGTGTATTTAATAAAATCTATCATTAAATACAAATACACAATAATTAGGAATGACTATTAGGTCCATTCGCATGTATTTTTCGTTTAACCTTTAAACGACTTATAAATAATCAGTATTATTCATAAAAGTTTCCCTAGTGCTCTATGAGTATATTTCACTAGTGAGACTCTCTAGATTCAGGCATATCCGTCATAAAATCTAATTTCATGTCCATAATTTACCCACCCGTAAATTATGACGACCACAGATAAACTCGCTGAATCATATAGGTCGAGGTCATGGCATATGTATAATTCATCTATAGGGACAATCCCGTCAACGTCTCTATTAGCAATCTCTAAAAGAACACTTAGAACTGACTTCTAAAGTGTACCACGGGCCCATGGTTTTTATCTGATTGCTATTCATATATGGACTACTGATGAGTGGTATTTATAATCACTATTTCCCACTCATTTAACTTAATATTTTGTATAGTTTCTTGAGTTTTGTGAACGTTTTGATGTGTATTATTGTTATTTTGCAGATAAATAAAGTTTGGACAGCACTAGAGGCAATTTGGGGTAAAACCGGACAAAAATGCGTCAACAGGGATATTTCCGTCTTTTGCGCGTCGCGACGCTGAAATACTGCGCGCCGCGACGCCCAGCGTGAGCCGAATCTGCTAACATGCGCCTGGTCAACGGTCAACAATTTGAGAAGTTTTGACTTTGCTAAAATGCGCCGTGACACGTGTCACCATCACTGCCGATCTGCTAAAATGCGCCGTGACACGTGTCATCATCATATGCTGCCGACACTCAGACTTGACACGTGTCGCCTCGTCATCAGCCATGTCAGCGGTCAACGAGTCAACCTTGCCACGTGTCATGCCACATCATCGTCCACGTCAGCAGGTCAACCGAGTCAACATGCCACGTCAGCCTCCGCCAATCATAACTTGACACGTGTCGCCACGTGTCACAATCCTATTGTGCCGACAAGTGACCAGTCAGCCGCCACGCCACGTCATGCCACGTCATCGCCACGTCGTCGCTGCGTCAGCATGACGTCATCAATGACGTCATCACAATCATTGAGTCTTAGCCGCCTTGACACGTGTCGCGTGAACAGTCAGCCGCCTTGCTACGTGTCGTCTCCTCAGCGTGCCACGTCGACGAATCCAGCGTCGCGACGCTGAGATACTTGGCGTCGCGACGCCCGAACAGTGAAAATTTGCCTATAAATTCAGCGCGAAATTTCAGAATTTTAGACACTCCTCTCTCTCTTGATTTCTCTCTCTAGAGAGAGTTTCTCTCTCTAGAATTTTTAGTTTTTTTTTTTATTTTTAGTTTGTAATTTATTTTAATTACTTTTTGTAATAATAGTAATTTAATTTTTACTTTTTATTTTTTACAGTTTTTACTATTCACCATGTTGAAGTAACTTTTTCAGCTAGGGTGAAAGGTAATTCTTCTACTATTGCTATTTAGATTAATCTCCCTTAAAAATAATAATTCACTATTTAAAATATTGACTTAATAAGGGATATCGCTATATGGTCGGTTGGTAATGTAATTTTAATCTGTTTAAACCGACTAATCAAGGATACCGCCAGACTGGTCGGTTGGTAAAATTTATTTTTGGTTCCGCCTTAATGGCTGGTTGGACTAATTTTGACTTAATCAGGATACCGCCAGACTGGTCGGTTGGTAAATTTAACACAAGTTTATATATTATTTTATGGGAGATATCTAAATTAGTAGTAGTAAAAGTAATTCCTTTACCTTAATTTATTTTATTTATTTTACTTTTCATTTTTTTTCAGTATTTTTATTTTATTATTTTATTTTCTAGTCCTAATTATGTGTTAGTTAATTAGAGGTTGTGGGACTTTAATATCACCGGTTTATAAGGGATTATTTTATAGTTGGGTAATTTAAAGGTTTATTTATTAAGTCTTAAGCTTAATGCTTCTTGTTGCCTGATCACCAATAAGATTGATATGGTAAATCTAAAATGAACTAGACATAGGGATTTAGGTTTCAGCCTTGTAGACTTAATAGCCCACGATCTTCCTTGAGGATAGATAACCCTTTAATAGATTTCCTTACAGGATAGGAATATACCTGTTGGGCGGAGGGTAGCCATAATTGGAACTTAGACTTAATGAATCCAGGTAATGTGGTTGACATAGGAATATGGTTCAATTGGGTTATAACTGGGTATTTGTAATTGACCATCGGAAGAGGCTTTTACATTTTAGTGTTCCAGGTTAGTAAACTGATTTATTACACAAACATAAAATAATCACTTCATCTTTTAAATGATATTAAAGGAAATCACAACCTTATATCTTTTTATCTGTTATTTTCCCTTTATTTCTTTTGTCTTTTTATTTATTATTTAGCAATCTTCAATCAACCAAATCAATCAAGCAATAAATTTCATTCTCCCTTTTAATTAGATATTTGTAATTAAATAGATTCAATAATTAATAACAACAGTAGGAATTAAGTCCTCGTGGGATCGATATTTTTATACTACTTGAACGATACGTGCGCTTGCGTTATACGTTGTGTTTACGCCGGTCAAGTTTTTGGCGCGTTGCCGGGGACTTATATTTCTTGAGTTGTTAATTTGAAGCTATCTAATTTACTTGTATCTAATTTTCTTTATTTTTATCTGTAATTTTATTTCTTTCTTTTGATTTCAGGTGACTTACAAATGGAACATTACTGGGAGATTGAAAGACTACGTGCTTTACAAGAAAATACACCCCACGTCTGGGAGCAACAGTCCGGTTTTCTGAGGCCTGTTGTCGAGCCCAATGACTATCACTGGATGCCAGAACCAAGCAATACTACATGTGCTCAACAGAACTCAATGTGGAGATGTGACATATGTAATGGTGACCACCCAAGCGATTATTGCAAATACAACTACCATCCAGGGTGGCAAAACTATCAAGATCCTTCATGGTTACGAAAACCATCACATTTCACAGACCACATTTTTCATCTTATCCACCATCTTCATTCGATCCTTATCAAGAACCAGAACCATCAGAGGAAGATCAAATGATTCACATGTTCAAAGAACAGACAGCTCAATTTGATGCACAATTTCAGAGTCAAACAGAATCCATACAGAGAATGACAGATCAAATCAGACAATTCACAGAAAACCAGAACTATATACCTCAAGAACCATTTTCAGATGACACTGATGTAGCCTTCGAGTACCAATCATTTTATAATGACACTTCATCAGAAGAGGAGGCTAAGCAGTATCAAGAATCAGATGTATTAGTTCAGGAACTTGAACCGGCAAAGTCTCGATTTGATTTTTATTATTCTGACTCTGACGAGGAGAAAGCTGAAACATTTGTACCAACTGCATCAAAAATTGAGGATGAAATTCTGTATCCTCAAAATGAAGATCTTGGAGAATGCTTTGCAAAAATGTTTGAAGAAATCGACTCTTTGAGCCAATCATTTCACCACCCGAATCAGAGGATGAGACCTAATGTCTCACTCATCTTTTCATCCTCAGGTGGAGCAAGAAACAGAGCAAATGGAGGAGCAACTGTCAGAACTTAATAAAAATCCAGAGCATTCAGGAAAAACATCGCTGTTTTGGGGGTACAATCAAAGATATCACCCAGAAGCTTGACAGAATGGAATTTCCATTCCAAGTCAAGCACCATACGAGACCTCCTAATTTTCTTTCTTTCTTTGCAGGAACCACTGGAACAACAATGAGCAAAAAGGTGGTACGAGCACTGAATGAGACAAAATATTTTTTGCCACTTTTCCGTTGGAAGAGACCCTTCAAAAGCAACGCTCACGGGATTGTCTTTAATCGGACATCCAAAACGACACTCAAACCTCCTTGACATATGGATTTCAGTCATGTCTGGCTGAAGACGAAAAATTTAGCGCTAGCAGGGAGGCAACCCATGCAATTTGTTGTAATTTCTGTTTTCATATTTTGTGTGAACTTATTGATTTGTGTGAGTTTTGCAGGAAAAATTTAAAATGGAATTTATCAGGACAAAGCAAGCCAGTACAAGCGGGATTTTTACAAAATAAAAATTTGACAAAATCACGAAGATACAAAGTTGATCCAGAAAAGACGGCCGAGTAAGAAGTCTTATGGATTTATCTGTGCGCAAGACATGGTTTTGCCAAAAAAAAAAAAAAAAAAAAAAAAAAAACAGCGTCGCGACGCTGACTCGAAATCAGAGACACAAAACAGGGTGGCTGGCAGTATCTCTTTCACTCTTCATCTTCTTCATCTTCAACCACCACACACGATCCATCACAGCCACTTCAACCACAAACCAAACCGAGATCCACCAGCCGCATCAACAACCACCGCAAGCCAACCCACCGAGAGCCATCCTTGCCGTGAGCAAATCTTCGCCAGCCGAGATCCACAGCCGCAACCATCGCCAAACCAAACCGTCCAGCCACCGTGAGATCGCCAAAATCCACGACCGAAGCTGAACTGAAACCATTACCACCCTTGCCGTGACCGAGCCCTTCCTCGCCGAGTCAAAACCAAGCCATCATCACTGCCGTTCAGCCACCCCCCAGAAACCCAAGACGGATCTATCAGAAACCAGAAAACCCACCTTTGCCGAGCAGATCTGCCGTGAACCTCACCACCGAGAGTCACCAGAAGCCGAGCCACCTAGACCCAACCCACAACCAAGTCACAACCAATCCGTATCCTCACTGCCAAAATCAAAACTAATTTTACGGTAATGATTTGATAAAAATTTGATTTGGTAATTGGGTAAACTAAAAAAAAATTGAATTGTGAATTGGTTGACTGTGGATTGGATTACGAAGTGTTGGATGGTTGAATTTGATTCGTAGTAATTGGGGGCGAAGAAATTGAGTTTGATATTTGGAGTTTGTTTGTGGCATTTGATAGATTTAGGTTGTGTTGGATAATCAAAAATTCAGGGGAGACTCTGTCGAATTTTTCTGAAAAATACCAAAATTGGGATTTGATTGGTGATAATTTTTTAGGGTGAATTTTGGGGAAAGTTTGAGTTTTTAAAGGTGATTCTGCCAAAATTTTTAATGAAAAATGGTCAAATAGCAATTATGGTAAGAACCGTAATTTGGGCATAAATCTTAAAAGGTAATTTTTCCTGTAAAATTTCAACTAATCAGGTATGATTTCTCTACACTCTTTCTTCCACTTTTAAGACATTGGGGACAATGTCTCATTTAGGTTTGGGGGAGGGATTTAGTTGATTAGTACCTTGTTTTTAGTTTGTATGTTGTTTTTATTTTTAGTTCAAAATTTTTCGAAAATACAAAAAAATTGAAAATTTTTCAAAATTACAAAAATATTTTGCATTTTGTGTTTTTATTTTGACTAAAAAGTGGAATTGGTAAAAGATAGCCGAGTAAGGAATTTCCACTCCTGAGACGTATCTCAAACCTATTTTGAAATAAGTTAATTTTTGTTTATTTCCTTTGAATTATTTAATTTGTGAATTCTCCTTAAACTGACTAAAATGAATCTTCTTATGTTCAGTTGACAGGTATTATGAACTTACATGGAAACATACGGACATGAGCTAAAAATTGAAAAGTTTGTAATATTCCGTGCTATAGTTTAATTGGAGGAAGCATCTCTAAATAGTGATTGAGTAAAAAAAAAAAAAAAAAAAAAAAAAAAAAAAAAAAAAAAAAACGTCTGAGATCCGGATTATTAAGTCTGTAAGGGTGTTTTAATACCTAGTGCCCTAAAACCAACTGGTTTGGGAGTCATTGGCCCAAAGCTCGCTACATGGATCAAAGATGCTGCAAAAAAAAAAAATATATATATATATATCTGAAGTCTGAGTAATTAAGTTCGTAGGGGTGTCTTAACACCTGGTGCCCTAAAGCCAACTGGTTTGGGAGCCACCGACCCAAAGCTCGCTACATAGACGGAAGGTATTGTATAAAAATAAAAAATAGAGAAAAAATCAAAGAAAAAAATCAGAAAAATCAGAAAATTATTCCATTACTACAAAAAGGTGTGAAATCTGATAGAACTTTAGGACAAAAATTACTCTCTTATCAACTGCACTTATGACTGTTGTGGGCAAATGAGTTGATTAATATTTTGTTAGCTGTGTATATGGAGAATGGTAAAAATAATCGGAGAATTTACTTATTCGGTAATTTAGAAAGAAACAAAACAACTAATAACTTGGAGTAGAATTTTCACCTGATTAGTCACTAACTTTCTTTATTCTCTTTTCTCTTGTCTTTTTGCTTTTGTGTGCATTAGTTTTACTAACTTTTTACTTTTGTAAAATGTTTGTGGGTATCATTGCTGTAAACCCTCACGAGACTACACTCGTCCACTAGGGACACCTAGGGGTTTAAAGGCTTGTTGCATATGCTAAATGCAACCGTGATCCCTACGAAAATGGCTTAGTTAAATTTTGTTATGTTATTTTATTTGTATTTTGCTCGAGGACTAGCAAAATGTTAGGTTTGGGGGTGTGATGAGTGGTATTTATATCACTATTTCCCACTCATTTAACTTAATATTTTGTATAGTTTCTTGAGTTTTGTGAACGTTTTGATGTGTATTATTGTTATTTTGCAGATAAATAAAGTTTGGACAGCACTAGAGGCAATTTGGGGCAAAACCGGACAAATGTGTCAACAGGGATATTTCCGTCTTTTGCGCGTCGCGACGCTGAAATACTGCGCGCCGCGACGCCCAGCGTGAGCCGAATCTGCTAACATGCGCCTGGTCAACGGTCAACAATTTGAGAAGTTTTGACTTTGCTAAAATGCGCCGTGACACGTGCTCACCCCACTGCCGATCTGCTAAAATGCGCCGTGACACGTGTCATCATCATATGCTGCCGACACTCAGACTTGACACGTGTCGCCTCGTCATCAGCCATGTCAGCGGTCAACGAGTCAACCATGCCACGTGTCATGCCACATCATCGTCCACGTCAGCAGGTCAACGGTCAACCGAGTCACATGCCACGCACCTCCGCCAATCATAACTTGACACGTGTCGCGCACGTGTCACAATCCTATTGTGCCGACAAGTGACCAGTCAGCCGCCACGCCACGTCATGCCACGTCATCGCCACGTCGTCGCCGCGTCAGCATGACGTCATCAATGACGTCATCACAATCATTGAGTCTTAGCCGCCTTGACACGTGTCGCGTGAACAGTCAGCCGCCTTGCTACGTGTCGTCTCCTCAGCGTGCCACGTCGACGAATCCAGCGTCGCGACGCTGAGATACTTGGCGTCGCGACGCCCGAACAATGAAAATTTGCCTATAAATTCAGCGCGAAATTTCAGAATTTTAGACACTCCTCTCTCTCTTGATTTCTCTCTCTAGAGAGAGTTTCTCTCTCTAGAGAGAGTTTCTCTCTCTAGAATTTTTAGTTTTTTTTTTTATTTTTAGTTTGTAATTTATTTTAATTACTTTTTGTAATAATAGTAATTTAATTTTTACTTTTTATTTTTTTCAGTTTTTACTATTCACCATGTTGAAGTAACTTTTTCAGCTAGGGTGAAAGGTAATTCTTCTACTATTGCTATTTAGATTAATCTCCTTAAAAATAATATATTCACTATTTAAAATATTGACTTAATAAGGGATACCGCTATATTGGTCGGTTGGTAATGTAATTTTAATCTGGTTTAAACCGGACTGACTAATCAGGATACCGCCAGACTGGTCGGTTGGTAAATTTATTTTGGTTCCGCCTTAATGGCTGGTTGGACTTAATTTGACTTAATCAGGATACCGCCAGACTGGTCGGTTGGTAAATTTAACACAAGTTTATATATTATTTTATGGGAGATATCTAAATTAGTAGTAGTAAAAGTAATTCCTTTTACCTTAGCATTTTATTTTATTTTATTTTACTTTTCAGTATTTTTATTTTATGTATTTTATTTTTCTAGTCCTAATTATGTGTTAGTTAATTAGAGGTTGTGGGACTTTTAATATCACCGGTTTATAAGGGATTATTTTATAGTTGGGTAATTTAAAGGTTTATTTATTAAGTCTTAAGCTTAATGCTTCTTGTTGCCTGATCACCAATAAGATTGATATGGTAAATCTAAAATGAACTAGACATAGGGATTTTAGGTTTCAGCCTTAGACTTAATAGCCCACGATCTTCCTTGAGGATAGATAACCCTTTAATAGATTTCCTTACAGGATAGGAATATACCTGTTGGGCGGAGGTAGCCATAATTGGAACTTAAACTTAATGAATCCAGGTAATGTGGTTGACATAGGAATATGGTTCAATTGGGTTATACTGGGTATTTGTAATTGACCATCGGAAGAGGCTTTTACATAATTTAGTGTTCCAGGTTAGTAAACTGATTTATTACACAAACATAAAATAATCACTTCATCTTTTAAATGATATTAAAGGAAATCACAACCTTATATCTTTTTATCTGTTATTTTCCTTAGTATTTTCTTTTGTCTTTTTATTTATTTATTTAGCAATCTTCAATCAACCAAATCAATCAAGCAATCAATTTCATTCTCCCTTTTAATTAGATATTTGTAATTAAATAGATTCAATAATTAATAACAACAGTAGGAATTAAGTCCTCGTGGGATCGATATTTTTATACTACTTGAACGATACGTGCGCTTGCATTATACGTGTGTGTTTACGCCGGTCAACTACCTAAGCCCTGTACACAGAACTGACGGATCCTATCTCAACACACACAGGATACCCTGAGGATCTGTCCACACCTAATGAATAGGCGGAGGTTTAATCTAAATAGATCGGTGATTTGACTTCCATCTAAATATGAAAGATGTCTCATGTGCCCATAATGGTTTCTCAAGTCGAAGAATCACAAATGCTACTCAACCGAGAAGATTCTTATTGACATTGGTGTACCATCCATAAAGAATATTCGGGGAGTCGTTCAGTGTTTATACCGCTATAAAACCTACACGTCTATACGAGTCTCCAAGACTCATGGTTCATTGAGAAACCATTGGAATCTTATATTCCAGTATACCACATGTACCGGTCTCAACGTGTTTACTTTACTGACCAAGTAGTGTAAACCTTGACCAGGAACTGTCTGAGAATGACAACGTCATGATACAACTCAATATCAGTTGCGAAGCTTTTGCAACTGCATCATGACTAATCACTCTAAGGTCAATTACGTGTTTACCATACAAGAAGATATATTATATTATAGAAACTGCTCATTTTATTCATAATAAAAGGTTTACAATAGTATTTACAAGGAAATTTAACTGGGAATTGGCGCTCTGAGCACCAACCCCCACCAAAATCTCCCATTTTCTCTAGTGCCAATATCGATTGTATCTAATATCCATCGACTCCACATGTTTATCAAATAACTTCAGATGTATAGCCTTCGTAAGCGGGTCGACTACATTATATTCACTCAATACCTTGTACACGATAATATCCCATCGTGACACAATCTCTCGAATGATGTGGTACTTGCGTTCCACATGCTTCGACTTCTGATGTGCCATCGGTTCCTTTGCTTGCGCAATGGCTCCAATATTATCACTGTATAACGAAATCAATTCTCGATACTTGGGACCCACTCCCAATTCTGTGATAAAGTTTCCTAATCCATACAGCTTCCTTTGCAGCTTCAGAAGTTGCAATGTATTCTGCCTCTGTGGTGGAATCTGTTGTTGACCCCTGTTTGGAACTCTTCCAGCAAGCTGCACCTCCGTTAAAGGTAAAGACGAATCCAGATGTAGAATTTCTATCATCGGGATCCGATTGGAAGTCGGAATCCGTATACCTATTAACTTGCAGTTCACCTCCTCCATAAATTATCAACTTATCCTTAGTACCTTTAAGATACTTCAAGATATGTTTAATGGCCATCCAATGGTCATTTCCAGGATTGGACTAATTTCTACTGGTTACGCTAACAGCGAAACTTATATCAGGCCTAGTACATAACATGGCATATATTATGCTACCCAAACACGAAGCATAAGGTTTGTTGACATTCTTATTCTACCATTCTCATCTTCTGTTTGTGGACTCATATTCCTTGAAAGATGAATCCCATGTCTGAACAATATATTTGTTGTCTGACAGTTACAAAATTATAATACCGTTCCAAGATCTTATCTATGTACGTTGATTGGGATAACCCAATCAACTTCCTTTGGGATAACCCAATCAACTTCCTTTAGGATAACCCAATCAACTTCCTTTCTCTATCTCTATAGAGTTTTATGCCTAAAACATAGGAAGCTTCTCTCAGGTCCTTCATATAGAAATTCTTACAGAGGTAAGCTTTGACGCCTTACATCATCTCTATATCATTCCCAATGATTAGGATGTCGTCAACATAGAGGACTAAAAATACCACCATGCTCCCACTGGCCTTCTGATACATACAAGATTCTTCCGAATTCTTGAGAAAACCAGACGATCCAATATCTCGTCGTCGAATCGAAGATTCAAACTTCGTGAAGCTTGTTTAAGTCCATAAATGGACTTCTTAAGCTTACATACCATACCCGAGTTCTCGCTGGACGTAAAACCTTCTGGCTATTCCATATAGATTTCTTCATCAAGAAATCCATTTAGAAAAGCCGTTTTGACATCCATTTGTCAGATCTCGTAATCATGATACACAAATATAGAAAGCAAAATCCTAATAGACTTAAGCATTGCTACTGGTGAAAAAGTTTCATCGTAGTCGACGGCAGGTCGTTGCGTGTAACATTTTACTATAAGTCAGGCCTTATAAGTTTCAACATTTCCATCACGCCCGCGCTTCCTCTTGTAAACCCATTTACAACCGATATGAACAATTCCTTCGAGAAACGGAACCAAGTCCCAAACTTGATTCTCATGCATTGAGTCTAACTCAGATTTCATGGCACTTTGCCATTTCACGGAGTCGATGTCCAACATCGATTCTCTATAGGTAAAAGGATCAGTCTCTTCATTCACTAAGAGAACATCGAGTCTCTTTTCTTGTATCAAATACAAGCTTTCAGAAGGTCTAGATACCATTTGTGACCTACGGAGTGTGTGCGTTGAAGGTTCTTCATCTACTTGAACTTCAGGTTCCTCCGTTGGTTCGTTGTTTTCAGGTTGGACTTCATCAAGTTCAACATGTCTATGATTACCACCTTCTAACAAAAATTCTACTTCTAGAAATTTTACGAAGCGAGCTACGAACACATTTCGATGCTCGGTATCATAGAATATATATCCATTTGTATTCGAAGGATATGCAACAAACCTAAATTTTTTCCCTCGATGCGAAAGCTTATCTTCCTGAGTCATCCTGACATAGGCAGGACAACCCCAAACCTTAATATAATTAAGATTTGGTCTCCTACCAGTCCATATCTCATATGGAGTCGTAAGAACAGCTTTTAAATGAGTCTTATTTAAAATATTTGCAGCTGTTAAAATAGAGTAGCCCCATAAGTAATAGGGCAAATCTGTAAAACTCAACATAGATCGGATCACATCCAATAAAGTCTGATTTCTCCTCTCAGACACTCCATTGTGTTGTGGAGTACCTGGAGGAGTATATTGAGCGAGGATCTCATTCTCTTTCATATAATCCATGAACTCACTGCTCATATATTCGCCACCTTGATCAGATCGAAGGCATTTAATATATGACCAGTCTGTTTTTTTTACTTCATTTCAGAACTCTTTGAAATTTTCAAAGGTTTCCGATTTATGTCGCATCAGATAGACATAACTGTATCGTGACAGATCATCAGTAAAGGTAACGAAGTATGAATAACCACTATGAGCAGTATGACTTAGTGGACCACATACATCAGAATGTATGAGTTCCAGTAAGTTAGTGGCGCGGTGTCCAACACCAGAAAATGAGGCTTTGGTCATTTTACCTCGAATACACGATTAACAAGTTGGATAGGGTTCAATAGTGAGATCTGGTATCAAACCATTCCTAACCAATTGGGTAAGGCGTTTAACGCCTATATGACCTAGCCGTATATGCCAAAGTTTAGTATTATTAACAATAGATAAACTATGTTTATTAATCTCAGAGTATTCAAAATATCTTTAAAAGTATGCAATGTGTAATGACCATGCTCATTTGGACAACAAAGGATCTGAATATTACGTTTATCATATAAATACAAAGAACAATTCTTAATATTAATACGATAACCTTCTGTATCTAATACAAAAACTAATACAGTTCTTATATCATATTAATAAGATATAATATTTGCTACACATCCTGGTACAACGTAGCAATCATACAACAAAAGGTTCCCATTCGGCAAAGGGATCTCGTATACTCCCACTGCAACTGCATCCAGAGAGTCTCCACTCCCAAAGCGCAATTGCATCTCTCCAGGCTTTAGTTTCTTACTTTCCTTCAGCACCTGCAACGAATTGCAAATGTGAAAAAGGACAAGCAGAATCCAAAATTCAGCTGGATATAACAGCTTCATAAGCCAGTGAGATATCAATAACTGGAAAAATAAATGTACTTGATGTAGATGCTATCTCCTTCCTGGGCATTGTAGTCAGGATAGTTCCTTTTCCAGTGCCCGACTTTGCTGCAGTGATGGCATTTGTCGTCAGAAGCCTTCCTGGGCTTTGCTATCTTTCCTTGCGGTTGAGAGTCGAAACCTTTCCTTTCCCTTTGACCAGGTCTGGGAAGAAGCAAAAAGTGCAGTAGATTTCGGAGGGCGAGTCGGTACTCCCTTCCTTAGGTCCTCTTCCGCCGTGATCAACATCCTATGCAGTTCATGGTAGGAACAGATAATCCCATTCATGTTGAAATACATCACAAATTGGCGATAAGAAGCTGGGAGCGAACTAAGAATGACACTCTTACCAAGAATGTCATTCAGAGGGAGATTATATTGCCTCAGTTGATCGATCAAATCGATCATGTGAAGAACATGCGAGCTCACAGCTTGCCCCTCATTCAGTCGCGTATGGAACAGTCTCATCGCAACTTTATGAACAACAATTTTTTCTGGTTCATATATGATTCTCTTAATCGCATTATCATACTATACGCATCTGACATGCCATTGTATTGTTTCTTGAGTCCCGGTGCCAGTGAACTTTAGATGTATGATTTAATTTTAAATCATCATCTTTCCAAGCTTGGAAAACTTGGAGTTCCTCCAGTGTTGCGTCCTCAGACACAGCAAGGGGCAGCGGACCCTCGAGTACGTATCCCAACTTTTCAGATCAAGGAAAATCCTTAAATCCAAATCCTAATCGCGCGACGTTCTCAGCGTCTTTAAGTTTGTTCATATCCAACATACGCGTAAATGGATTAGTTGATTGTGCCACCATCGTAAATCTATCATATAGATTATGAAAAACGGTTGGTAGAAATTATGCAGTTTCATATAATATCAAAAGAATTAACTAGATCATAGATTTTTAATTTAAAAATGCCACTCCCACTAAATCATGTAATATTGTAATCCCCAAACAGAATACACAGATTTAATAATTAAATTAAATATAAATAGTGAAAGGTGGATCCCATGAATATATTTCAGCTCACAGCTTTGGCACGTTCTCGCCTACGTATATTAATCAGGTAGACAACTCCTTGTCAATCACTCAATAGTGACTCCTAGGTTTTCGGTCCTGGTCGTTTCTCGTTGTGACAGCTTTGGCACGTTCACAAGGAGGCGTACCAAGGATAAACTCATCAATGATAAACTCAAGTTACTTGTGTAACCCTGACAACTTTGGCACGTTCATGATTCCGTTTTCGCTTGAATTTATCTAGTATCTGATATACATCCGACATAAATAATTTTCTATCGGCTACACCTTCACAGCTTCGGCACGATCTCGGATGTAGTCATAGAAAAGTATCCATAAACCGTATGGACAAGACGGACCATGTAATATGCATCAAATACATATTTAACATAAAACCTTATTAATTAGGGATTTTCTGCAAAAGTTGTTTTTTACTTTATTTAATAAAATTAAATAAACATATGCATGTATAAAGTAAAGATTAAATTAAATATTGAATTTAAAAGGCATAATCATATCAGGGTGTCCAGAATCAGACTCGCTCTGATACCATTTTGTATGGGTTTTATGACGAAAATCCAGTAACACAGCGGAATTGCGGAAAATCAAAATTTTCCGATTTCAAATTTATTCTTGGATCAATTAAATAAACTTATTTATTTAATTACCCAATTATTAAATTCTGAAAAATTACACAAGAAATCAAATTTCTTTGTAATTACCGAATTGCCCCACAACTTTGCAAATTGATCATTTTAGTCGTAAAATTATCAAATACAATTTTGGATGATTCTAAATCACTTCTAAAATGATTTCTAACATGTCCAACACATCAAAATCAGATTGCAACAAAATCCCCATTTTTTTGCCAATTGCCGAAACATCCCCAAATTTTCCAGTTTTTGCAATTTGATCCTTTTATGTTCAAAACATGTCAAGATCAAATCCAATCAACCCAAAAATTAATATGCATCTTATACACACCATAATACATCACATATATGGAAAGCCCCAAATTTGGAAAGGGTTAAGAACCCTAATTTTACAATTTCT
>SKCR01003704.1:0-27056 GCA_019454045.1 Zanthoxylum bungeanum
AGGAAACCCTTGTAAAAGAAAGAATCTGATTTATGCACTATTATAAATATGAGGGTAGAGTATGCTTAAGGGGATCAGAATAAGAAGAGAACCAATATCAGGATCAGAATCATTACCATCAAACTTGTAAAAAAACCAGAAGCAGAGCTGAGAAGCGTGTTTGAGCAATAAAAGTATCATCCTTTTTGTGCCCGTGGACGTAGGTCGGACCAAGATCCGCCGAACCACGTTAAATCTCCTTGTCGATTGGCGTATTATCTGTCTTTTGCTAAGTTTGCTTGTGGTCCCCCATAACCAAACAAATTCACTATTGAGGGAGGATTGTCTCGGGAGTAATATTCCCATATTGCCTTGAGACCAAAATCAACCGTCAACACGTAACTAAGTTATGACTATCCATCAACACGTAACTAAGTTATGACTAACCATCAACACGTAACTAAGTTATGACTATCCATCAACTAAGTTACGAAGTAAAGAAAATTACCTTAAGCAATTATGATTCATTAAACTACATACATCTAATGTATTAGTTTAATAAATCTTGTGCTCCAATGACAATCATTGATTAAATGAGATTTAATCACATTCCCGAATACAATATTCATTAAAATGGATAAGGATATGTGGTGTGATCTCGTATCAAACCATCTTTTACCATACATAATATGTGCACAGTGGATTAAAGTTGACAACCATTTCTTTTAATGTAAAAGTCAATATTTTACACTCTAATCATTTCCTAACTTTATCATAATGGTAGATATTTATATTTTAATTATTTAATAATTAAATAATTAATAAATTAATTAAATATAAATATCTCAAATATATGTATTATTTTTACTTTAAATAATCCAAATACATATATTAATGATATATGTCAAATATCTTAATTTGACAATTAATTAATGTGTATTTAATAATATCATATATTAAATACAAATACACATTAATTAGGAAATGAAAGATCGGCCCCTAAAGCATGTATCTTTCTTTTAACATTTAAACAATTTATAAATAATCAACATTATTCATAAATGTTGCCCTAGTACTCTACGAGTATATTTCATTAGTGAGACTCTATAGGTTCAGACATATCCGTCACGAAATCTAATTTTATGTCCATAATCTACCCACCCGTAAATTATGACGACCACTGATAAACTAGCTGAACCATACAGGTCGAGATCATTGCATAGGTATAATCCTTCCGTCACAGGTATCCGGATTATCCCAGAGATATAGATGTAAACGTCAAATCTCTATAGGAATAATGTCATCTACGTATCTATTAGCAGTCTCTAAATAACATTCGGAACTCACTTCCAAAGTATATTATGGCCATAGATTTAATAGATCGCTAATCATATTTGGACTACCTATGTTCTGTACACAGAACTGGCGGATCCTAACTTGACACACACATGATATCCTGAGGATCAGTCCACACCCAATGAACAAGCGGAAGTCTGATCTAAATAGATCGGTGACGTGACTACCATCTAATTGTGAAGGATGTCTTATACATCCACAGTGGTATCTCAAGTCGAATGACCACTTTGCTACTCAACCCGAGAAGATTCTTATTGACATTGGTGTTCCATCTATTAAAAATCTTCGTTGAGCCGTTCAGTGTTTATCCAATATAAATACCTACATATCTATACGAGTCTCCCAAGACTCATGGTTCATTGGGATAAACCATCGGACCAAGTCTTGATATACGACATGTATTGGTCTCAGCGGATTTAACTAACCGACTCGTGTTATTAAATATTGACCATGAACTTTATTTGATAATATACTTCTAGTAGGTTCACTTCCCAATGTCAATTACAAACTACTTTGTAACTGCGCACTACATTATATATTATCAGATTTTTATCTAATATATACATATCATTAAATCAGATTTTGTTTCAATCTAATCGTAATTATCGAATACGTATATAAAAATAAGAGGTGCAACCATTAATAAGTAATATTATGGAAAATGTATTGTTCGTATTCATGAATCAGACATAAATACGATCCGGATTGGCGCTCTAAGCACCAACCCCAACAGTAATAAAATAATTTTATTACTCGGGATCGTAGAAAATATATTCTATCAAATAGAATACAATATTCTATTAAATAGAATAAATGATAAACTTTTACTTGTACCTCCAAAGCGCAAGTACTTTTAATTTTATAAACATTATACAAAAGAAAGATTCAAATCTCAAACTTTTCAAGATTCGAATTTTCTACTTATACATATCGTATACGTAACTGTCGAAACTAATAGAACATAAATTAAAAATATGAATTAATGTTACTGGAGTGTAACCCCAAGAGTATTGAAAATAATTTGGTAATACTCAATATAATACGAATCAAATCATATAAGATTCGATTTCTCCCACAATCCAATTCCATCACGATAGAATCATAAAAGGATAATATTGAATAAGAATCATATTCATTAAATAATCTTAGGATGCATTAGCATAAATTCATCATATTGATTATATCAAACATCTTTAAACAATTCAAAGACTCATGATGAATTTTAAAGATACAGTTTTCAAAATTTCAGATGGAATATCTTTGAACCAGTCAAAATATTCTATCCGTGTTTGATCAGAAATACATAACTGAGTCATGACAATTCATAGACTAAGTTACGAAGTAAAGAAAACTACCTTAAGTAATTTATAATTCATTAAACTATATATATATATATATATAATGTATCAGTTTAAGAAATCTTAATGTCCAATGACGATCATTGGTTAAGTGAGATTTAATCAAATTCATGAATACAATATTCATTAAATAGATAAGGATATGTGGTGTGATCTCGTATCATACCATCCTTTATCATACGGGATAAACATCTAATGTTTAAGTGATAAAATATCATAAACCACTGTTCTAAGTTATTTACTTAACCGAATATTTTTCCTCAATGTTTATCTCTACATTAATAACACTACTAGTAGTTTCAAAATATGTAATGATTGTTTAAAAAGAACAAGTAACTATCCAATAGTCACAAGTTCTGATATCAAATATCAAAACAATCATTAAACAATATTTTAAATAACTAGATAGGATATCTAGTATCCAATACATAAAGTTATCGTGTTGTGAGAATTGATATTTTATACACACAACTATACACATCTCAATTCTTTAGCTTTATAATTTGCCTTCAACTTTTCACAACAATTGCAAATAATTGATTAGCAAACAGTGTCAGACACGTGACCTATAAAGATCACCAAAGTCAAGAAATGCTATTGTCAGATAAACAAATACCTAATGAGATTTTCTTAATGCCAGTCAAGAATCTTGAGACATGAACTAATTCACGTCAATCCTTACCGTACAAGAAACTATTCTCTCTACATAATTATATCCTAAAACAGATATCTATTTATATAACCTATTGTGACTTAGTAACTAAGTCACTAACCATCTTGATTTTTCAAGAAAATCGGAACAACAATTCCTGATGGTTTAGACTAATCTAAGTATATCATGGCATACTCTTATCTAGAACCTATTCTAGAAAACTGCAACCATAAGTGAATTCAGAAAATATATATAAATATGCATGCATTGGATTAAAAGTTTAATTTTATCTATACAATAGAATAAGGAAAACATAAATGGTAATTTTCATAAAATTAAACATGGCCTTAGTTATGAATTTTTAACCCAACATTGTCTTCCACTACTTTACGTAATACCGTAATCCCCAATGGAAAATGAGAATTCAATAATTAAATTGAATTCCATAATGGGAAGAGGATCCCATAAATATATTTCGACTCACAGCTTTGACACGTTCTCGCCTATATATATTCACAGGTAGACAACTCATTTGTCAATCACACTCACAGTGACTTCTAATTTTGGTCCTGATCGTTTCTCGTTGTGACAGCTTTGGCACGTTCACATGAGGCATATCAATGATACATCTGTCAATGACAAACCCAAGCTATCGATGTAGTCCTGACAGCTTTGGCACGTTCAGGAATCCACTTTCACTTGAATTTGTCTAATATCAAATATATCCGGTTTAAATAAATTTCCATCGACTATAGCCATAAAATTATTTATATCTGTATTGACAAGACGAACCAAGAAACAAGTATTCCTAATACTAGTCACTTGAATGCCTTATATAAAGGGGATTTTCTTAAATTGCCAAACAATCTGAAATTAATCAAATTAATTTCACATGCATGTGCAAATAATAAAATTGGATTAAATATCATATATCAAGCATGAAACATGTAATGGATGCAGGATCAGACTCGCTCTGATACCAATTTATTGGGGTTTTACGCGGCGGAAGCGTGGTTCGGGCGAAATCGTAGTTTAAAATTTTTTTAACCTTACCGAAAAAATTATTCAATATCCAATATGAATAATTCATTCATATTTCACCTTAAAATTATATTCGATATTAAATAATGATATAAATAATTTAGAAAATATTACGAAATTTTTACGAAAACATTTTTCCGTAAACTAGCATAAAAGGCATTTTCAACCGAACCAACCAACCAATACACATGAAGGCTGCCAAGGTCAGCCCCAATAGTACTTGGATAGTTCATGGGCTGCTCGAATAATGAAAAATTCACTGTTTGGACAGCTGTAATCCGGTTAGCTCAAAAATTACCCGGTAACGTCATTTTTTTTTCGTTTTCATATATTTTCACTCCGAAATAATTTCTAGCAATTATTCTAATGCCCAATACACATCCAATACATTCAAATAATAAATTTTTCCTTAGAAAAATTCTGAATTTTTCAGACCTAAAGACAGAGTATGAAATTAATATTTTCACGCTTTAAATCCAATTTTCTTAACATTAATCATATTAATATTAACACTAATGAGAGATTCCACAAATGAAGAACTCAAGAAAAATTCTAGGTAGTATTAGAGTGGTCATAACACTCTAGAATGACAACTTATTATCAAAGAATCTAAACAAGCTTACTTTACACTAATTAAGCTTATTAGCTTCCTTGAAAACAATACACATGCATATATCCATTTTCAAAGCATCCAACCATCTCAACATATATTCAAGAGAGAGAAAAATAAATCTACATCATATGTAAATAGATAGAACAATCGAAACAATTTTCCAATTGAAGAAAGTAAGAAAAATACTTGGTTTTCAATTTTTCTTCAACAAAAGATCTACCATTTTTATTTTCTCTCAAACCTCTGTTTTTCTATGTTCTTGGAAGCTTGAACTTCTTGAAGCAAGTGAAACAAATTTCACTTTATATATTTTCCACAATGGCCGAATTTTTGGGGAATTATTTGTTAAAATTGATTTGCAAATTTTTAATCTAATTAAAGAAGAAAAAAACTAATTTGATAACAATAACCTTTATTAAAGTTAATAGCCATGTGTATCCAATTACAACAAGCCATTAATTTAGAAAATGATGATATTAGATATTTTATTTTTAATTAATTAATTAATTAATTAATTAATTAATATAAATATATATATATATATATGTATTTTTATTTACACTAAATAACCACATACATATATTAATGAAAAATATCAAAATATCATATTTGATAATTAATTAATGTGTATTTAATTAAATCATACATTAATTAACAAATGATCGAAATGCCTATATGCATGTATTTTCGTTTAACTGTTAAACGATTCGAATTAACTCATTTGATCCGATTAATTATTATGAATAATCTGTATTATTCATAACACATTACCTAAGTGCTCAACGAGTACACTTCATATTGTGGGACTCTCTAAGTTTAGGTTAATCTGTCACAAAATCCAATTTCGTGTCCATAATTCACCCACTCGAAAATTATGACGATCACGGATAATCTCGCTAAACTATGCAAGTCAAGGTCATTGCATATGTGTAATCCCTTCGTCACATGCTATCTATATTATACCAGTCATATAGATGTGAACGTTAAATTCATAAGGTATAATATAGTCGACTTACAAATTTACGATCTCTATATAACACTAACTCACTTCCGCAATGTACTATGCATGGTTTTAACAGATCATAAACATATGTAGGATACCTATGCCCTATACACAGGACTGGCGGATTCTATTTGATACTCACAAGATATCATAAGCATGAGTCCAAACCTAACAAATATTGGAAGTTTGATCTAAATAGATCGGTGACATGACTGCCATCAAAGTGTGAAAGATGACTCATATATCCACAGTGGTATCTCAAGTCGAAGGACTATTATGTTACTCGACTCTAGAAGATTTCTATTGACGTTGGTGTATCATCTATTAGAAAATATTCGGTGAGCCGTTTAGTGTTTATTGAATAAATACCTACATGTCTATACGAGTCTCCCGAGACTCATTATTCTTTGGGATAAATCATCGGACCAAATCTCGATATACGACATATATTGATCTCAGTGGATTTTACGAATCAACCCGTGTTAGTAAATCTTGACCATGAACTTTATTTTGGAATATACAACTTATAGTGGCACTTACCAATGTCAGTTACAAACTACGTTGTAACTACGTACTACGTTGAAAATCATGGGTCTTTGTCTAATATATACACGTCACTAAATTTGATTAAGTTTCAATATAATCGTTATCAGATCGAATACGTATATAAAAACAAGAGGTGTAACCATAAATAAGTAATATTATGGAAAAAGGAATCGTACGTATACATGAATCAAACATAAATACGTTTCAGATTGACGCTCTGAGCACCAACCCTAATATTTGTACCTCATGCTCTGTCATTATGAAGACTCGTCCTCTATCAACATCAGGTGTAACCATAAATAAATAATAAATAATTATTTAATTAATATAATATATATATATATGTATTTTTATTTACACTAAATAACCACATACATATATTAATGAAAAATATCAAAATATCATATTTGACAATTAATTAATGTATATTTAATTAAATCATACATTAATTAACAAATGATCGAAATGCCTATATGCATGTATTTTCGTTTAACTGTTAAACGATTCGAATTAACTCATTTAATCCGATTAATTATTATGAATAATCTGTATTATTCATAACACATTACCTAAGTGCTCAACGAGTACACTTCATATTGTGGGACTCTCTAAGTTTAGGTTAATCTGTCACAAAATCCAATTTCGTGTCCATAATTCACCCACTCGAAAATTATGACGATCACGGATAATCTCGCTAAACTATGCAAGTCAAGGTCATTGCATATGTGTAATCCCTTCGTCACAGGCTATCTATATTATACCAGTCATATAGATGTGGACGTTAAATTCATATGGTATAATATAGTCGACTTACAAATTTACGACCTCTATATAACATTAACTCACTTCCGCAATGTACTATGCATGGTTTTAACAGATCATAAACACATGTAGGATACCTATGCCCTGTACACAGGACTGGCAGATTCTATTTGATACTCACAAGATATCATAAGCATGAGTCCACACCTAACAAATATTGAAAGTTTGATCTAAATAGATCGGTGACATGACTGCCATCAAAGTGTGAAAGATGACTCATATATCCACAGTGGTATCTCAAGTCGAAGGACTATTATGTTACTCGACTCTAGAAGATTTCTATTGACGTTGGTGTATCATCTATTAGAAAATATTCGGTGAGCCGTTTAGTGTTTATTGAATAAATACCTACATGTCTATACGAGTCTCCCGAGACTCATTGTTCTTTGGGATAAATCATCGGACCAAATCTCGATATACGACATATATTGATCTCATTAGATTTTACGAATCAACCCGTGTTAGTAAATCTTGACCATGAACTTTATTTGAGAATATACAACTTATAGTGGCACTGACCAATGTCAGTTACAAACTACGTTGTAACTACGTACTACATTGAAAATCATGGGGTCTTTGTCTAATATATACACATCACTAATTTGATTAAGTTTCAATATAATCGTTATCAGATCGAATACGTATATAAAAACAAGAGGTGTAACCATAAATAAGTAATATTATGGAAAAATGAACTGTACGTATACATGAATCAAACATAAATACGTTTCAGATTGACGCTCTGAGCACCAACCCTAATATTTGTACCTCATTCTCCGTCATTATGAAGACTCGTCCTCTATCAACATCAGGTGTAATATGTGTTTGAGATGTCCGTCCTCTACCACCATATGCTCCAATTAAATACCCTCTGCCTCTGCTATGTTTGAAACACGAGCCTCGTCCATAACCACCACTGGAACTTGTCCCTCTACCACGTCTTGCTACCACTGCTCGTCCTGCTGCTGGTTCAACGCCTCGAGATCTATCACCAGTGGGGCAATCTCTGGCCAGATGTCCAAACTACTGACATTCGAAACATATCTTCCCTCTATTGTAGTGTATACTGATATGACCATCTTGACCACAGTTATAACATCGACGCGGGCCAATAGGTCAAGATGCTACACTCTTTGCCCTATGATCAACAGATGGTACTGTGCCTCTACTAGGACCCTGCTCAGTCTGACTTCCACGAATCTGTCCTCTAGAAGGTGCATTATATATGCCTCTGGTTGTTATCCCGTTGTGACTCCGATGCAGGGAATACAATATATTATTTAATCTACCATGTCTCCCTTCAAATGCCTCATCTCGCCTTCTTTTCTAGTCTCTCAAAAAGCTATTATATTCTCTCTCGATCTTGATAGTACTCTCTACAATCATAGTCCTGTCAACCAGTACTGTGTTTGGCAGCTTCCCCAAAATTGAGATCCTCGATCTAATCTTCTGTCTCATTCCACCATCAAACTTCTTGTATTTATTTTCCTCTCGTCATATTAACTCTGGATGCTACACTCATTGCACTCTCATTAACTGATGATATTGTGCCACTACTGTGGTCTTACTCAGTCTGTCTTCCACGAAACTATCCTCTAGAAGGTGCACTTTGTGTGCATGTGGTTAGTTCCCGTTAAGACTCTGCTATAGGGAATACAATATATTATTTGATCTACCATATCTCCCCGTAGTTGCCTCATCTCACCTCATCTTTCTGGTCTCTCGGATTCCGTTCTCTCTCGATCTTGATATCACTCTCTGTAATCATAGCCTTTTCAATCAGAACCGTGTATGGCAGCTACCCCAAAATATCGAGATCCTCGATCTAATCTTCTATCTCAGTTCACCCTTGAACTTCTTGGATTTGTCTTCCTCTTGTCGTATTAACTCAAGATAATACTGTGATTAGGGTTATATTAGGTACATTCACATGATTAGGGTTTGGTGTAGCTGCGGGAAATACAGTGGGGGCAACTGTCAGAACTACTAGAGGTATAGGTCTAGAACCCCCGTCACCCTCAGCAGTCGAAGGAACACCGGATGAACCTAATTCATTCAAGATCTTCAGGCTGGGTATAGGGTCTCTTAATACCAATATCTGATATTTTCACGTGTCATCGAGCCCTCCCTCTCCCACGTTGAGTATCAGTACCACTGTCACATCCAAAAAATTTCCTACAAACACAAAACTACTCTTTTAATACCCTCATCTAATGTAATGTGTTTACAGAATCTAAAAGCTCTACTTTGATACCAAATTTATCACAAAAAAATCGAAGACCCCGGCTTATAACATAATCATGCAATTATGCCCACAATCATATCCACGAATTTATAACTCCAATGCTAACAATAACTCAATAAATCTTTCAAACAAACACACACACACACAGATATATATATATTTGTCTCATATTTCGTATGATGCTGCCACTTGACACTGCGTAAGATATGGGTAAAATTGTCCACTATAATTGATTCATGAATCTTGAATACATGACTTGATAAATTCATTACTTAATTCATGAATATCGAAATATGTGCTAAATTTTTATTTCATTCATTCATCTATTACTTGATAAATGAATCTCGAATTCAATTTTATTTAATTCATTCATTACCTGATTTATGAATTTCAAATATAAATCATGAATCTTAAATATAATTTTCCTCGATTCATGTATCACATTATGATCATATGCTTATATAAAGGGGTATTAAGATGTATTGAAAATACACATGTAATCTATTATCACACTATTACTTTGATAGACGACTTCATGTAGTTGAACGATGGCTTTAACTTGGCAACCTAAACCAAGTTTCATCAGTGCTACTTGAATATTTTGAAGATCTTGAAATGTTATGTGCAAATAAATATCTTTATAAATCTTGATGTCATCTTTTATTTTATTTTTGAACAACACGAGATACAATCTTTTGTGTGTGTGTGTGTGTTTGTGTGTGTGTATATTATAACAATAATATATAAACTTTTACATCAACATCGACTAATAAACAATTATGTTAAGGTAATCGTGCATAGAGATGACAATATACCCAGACCCGGAAAGACCCGAGTCCGGAAAGACCCGATCCACAATATATATTTTGTGACCCGGGTCTTGATTTTAAAGACTTGTACGGATCTGGGTCCAAACCTAGGTTCACATAATTCCGGATCCGGTTAATTTTAAAAAAAATAAATTAAAATATAAATATAATTGGGCATATTTTATGAAGTTAATTGATAATTTTTACATGGATCCGATTAATTTTAATATTTATATTGAATTTCATTTTTTGTATATTTTGGTGATTTCAATTTGTGATAATTTATGATTTTTCATGATGTTAATTGATAAATTAATTTTATTTTTATTTTTATAAGGTCCCGGATCCGAATCCGATTATACCCAAACCCGCAACAAGGTATACCAGGATCCGGATCCAGATTCATTTTTTGGATTTTTCCATCCCTAATCGTGCATTGTACTTACCTCAATCCACGTAAAAATCTTCTATGTACCTATATCATTGCCAAGATCTGAAATATAAAATTATGATCAGATCCCTAAATTTTGCTAAATTTATGATGTTTACTCCAAAACTTTCTAAATTTATAATTTAACCCCAAAAACTTTTCTACTTTGTCAATTTAGTCTTACAACACGTAAATATTACTTATTAACCCCTAAAATTATAATTTACAGATTTAACCCAAATTATGTCAAATTTACAATTAAGTCTAAAACTTTCAAAACTTTACATTATACTCCCAAAATTGTAACAACAACGTACCAAAGTCCAACGACTTCAAAATACCACAACGAGGTGATCAATGGACAATATACATCACAAGGATCACAATGATGGTGGTTGTGACAGCTGATGCACGGTGGTTATCGATGAATTGTCAAACGTCGATAAACTCTCATTTTGGCTCGTTTCACAAACAATCGAAGGTTAGATCTGGGAAACTGAAGTACCCACCGACGTATCTCGACGATAGGAAGATTCTGCTCTGAGAGGTGAGTTTCACGCACAGTGGCGCGTGGTGGCGGCGAGTGGACGCACGTGAGGGCTCTTGCGGTGGATTTAGGTCGTCAGACCGGCGACGTTGGCTTCGTCTCGTCTAGAGGATTCTCCTAGAGTGGCCACTCATCAGAAACGGTGGCCGGATGACGTCGAACGAGCCTCTTTCTCTCTCATGTCCACACTTTTTCTCTCATGTGTTTTCTCCCTTTACTGGTTTGACTCTCTCTCTCACTGGTGTCTGAAAGTGCCTTTAATTCACTAATTCTATAACTAAAACACATGCTCACCCTCTCCCTTATGTTTTCACTTTAAACACACATAAAAAGCTAGGGATAATTTTTTTTTTATAATGGGGAGTTTGTGGTGTTTTAGTTATATAAGGAGTGTGTGGTTGCTGACTTTTTGGGGGAAATGAGACGTGTTTGAGTGGAGTGTAGGAGATAAGGAAAATTCTATTTATTTTAAATAGAAAAAAAAAACATGTGATATTACATTTATTTCATATTTTATATATACATTGCCCAAGTGAATTTCATCAAATGTTTTTTGAAAAATAATCTAAAAGAATGAGAAATAAGAAATTCTATCTAATTTCGGAGGTTTAGATATAGAAATTGCGGGAGAGTATATTAAGAGTCTAGTATATGCTTGTGGGATTGAAAAAGAATTTGTTGTTGTTCTTGTATCTGGTGTGAATAAAAAAGAATAAAAAAAATTGGTTGAGAGGAACGTTGTTCACGGTAAGAGATGTCGTGTTTTTTAAGTTTTGAGGATATTTCGGTCTAAAAATAATTCATCTAATTAGTTTTTATAAAAAAAAAAAACATAATAATGGCTAATTGTGAAAACTGATATGTTCTGTGCTTATTTGTTTATAATTTCCTTTAATAATCGAGTTAAATATAATTTGAATAATGCCTTCTAACTCACGAGGCTTTAGTGTACTCTGACGTGAGACATATATAACCTCACATACGAGTCTAATTTAGTGACCCAAAACATAGACTATGAGGCCCAAAAAAAGCCCAGTGTAAGATCAAGTTCTCATCAATGTCACTAGACCCGGCCACGGTTCCGGTTCCGAACCGGAACCGAACCGAAATGGGACCGGTTCGGTTGAGGTTCCACCCCAACTCGAACAGGTCCGAACCGGAACCGAACGGTTCCGGTTGGAACCGTCGGGTTCCTGTTGGAAACGTAGGGTTCCAACAGGAACCCTACGACCCCAACGGCTAGTAGCCGTTGGGGGGATGCAGGGAGCCGGTTTTGGCTCCCTGCCAAAAAAAAATAAAATAATTAAAAAAATATATATTTTTATTATATAAAATAAAATTACTAATGTATCCCTAATAACGGTAATAAAACGGTTATATTTAGGGACATTTTTGGTATCAAAAAAATTCTAAAATTCTATAAATAGGATTCATTTTCATAATTTCATCACACAAAATTCTCAACTCTCTCATTTTCTATAATTATCTTGTTCTCAATCTTACTTCAATATAATTCTCTTATAATCTTATATATTTATTTTCAATCTCAATTCATTTAGTTGTTAATTGTTATCATTCGCATCGCATTATTCAATTTTCTTATTTTTCTTCCTAATTTCTCAAACGAAAAATGGCAAGCTCATCTGAGAACATTATGTCAAATATGTCAACCCAAGAGAGCGGCCCTAGTGTCAGTTGCACAATCACGAGAAGAGAAGTTAAGGCTCGATCCTCCGATATTTTCAAAATTCATTTTAATTTGGAACGGCTAGAAGATGGTTCACAACGAGCAATTTGCAACTATTGTGGGGTTATCTATAAATTTTCTGGTGGATACGGCAATATGATCAAGCACATGGAAAACATCATCCGGTTGAAGTTGGCATTGATACGACGCAGACTCAAATGGCCAGGTACGCATCATATAGTAGAGGTACGAGTAGTGTAGATTTATTTAAATATTCTGATGCAAAAAATAGAGAAGAATTTGCGAAATTAACATGTATGCACATCTTTCTTTAAGCTTTGGTGAAAAACTCCATTTTACTAATTACGTGCATAATGCTTTAAACCCTTCTGCATGTAGAATGACTAGGAACACAACAAACGTCATATTTTCAAATTATATAAAGATGGTAAAATTATTTTAAATGAATTATTTAAAGAGATGAAAGGTCGTATTTCTATATGTTCTGATATTGGAGTGACCATTGGCAAACACACTCATACATGGGTGTGACTTGTCATTGGATGATGATCATTTACTATGCAAAAAAGACTTATTGCATTTAGAGTTTTTGATGACCCCCATACTGCACATAATATTTATAGAATGATGAAGGTAATTTTGATGAATATGGTTTAGTAGAAAAAATTTTAACAATTGGATTTGATAATGCATCTGCAAATACTGCATCCATTAATGATTTAAAATCCTTATGTGAACCAAATTTAGAGGGTCGATTTTTTCATATTCGTTGTACATGTCATGTCCTAAACTTATGTGCAAGACGGTCTAAGAATCGGTATTATCGCCTTTCCTTGATCCAATTAAAACGACACTTAACTGTATTTGGTCATATTCTCAAGTTAGGAGAGAATGGACAAGTTTTGTAAAATAAATGGTATTAAACCGATTAAATTTTCAAGAGATGTTCCAACACGTTGGAATTCTACTTATTTTCTTTTATGTCAAGCATTTCAATACAAAGATGCATTATGTAGTTTTTTTTCTCAACATGTTCAAAATATCACACTTTATCCTAATCAATGGGATATTTGTGAAATTTTTTTAGACATTTTAAGAGTTTTTAATGATGCTACTTTAGTTTTTAACGGTGTTTATTATCCTACATCACATTTATTTCTTCTTGAGAGTTTGAATATTGTTGGCACTCTCGATGAACATGTTGACAGTGACGACCCTAATGATATTGTTTTGCTCGAAGCCATTACTGCTATGAAGGTAAAATGGTTGAATTATTTTAGAGAAATTCCTTTACTTTATCTTATTGCTGCTGTTTTTGATCCTAGATTTAAATAGAAGGTTTGAATGGTGGTTTACAAGCTTACTATGGTTATTTAGGAATATTAGATGATGTTAATATTACGAGCATAATGACGAAATTAAGAAGTGATTTAATTATTTTATTTAATGATTATATTGTAAGATATAACTTAGGAACATTAGATCAATCTAGTAGTAGCGAACCGGTAATTCAAACAAGACTTAGCGCAGGGGATCGTTGGTTATTGCAACGAAATAAAAAATCTAGGGATACGACAACAACTAATACCCTGAATTAGATAATTTTATCTACAAATTTTGAGTTTTCTAATGAAAGTTTATGCAGTAAAAATTTTAAAATCCTTGAATGGTGGAACCGGCATCAAAATATATATCATGTTTTATCTATTATTGCTAAAGAGATCTTGGCAGCACCTATTTCCACCGCTGCGGTTGAGCAAACCTTCAGCTTGGGAGGTAATATATTGGAAGCTAGGCGATCTTCATTACATCCAAGCACTCTAGAAGCAACAGCTTGTGTGGATGATTGGACTCGAGCTGATCTGAGACAACAAGAAGATGCCCCCGATGATTTTGAAGATATGTTCGATAATGCTTCTGCAACAAGTGCAAGCGGAACCGAGCCGAATGATCAACTGATAATGATGATTGATAATTGTAAAATTATAATTTACAAAGGGGATATGTCTTAAACTTATAATGGAACTACGTGAGCTTTGATTCCTCTCACCCTTGGAGGATACGTAGGCAACTTAAATTTTTAAAAATTTAAGCTCAAGCTCTTAATGTAATAAATTTTTTTTATTTATAAATTTAATCTCATTTTTTTTAATTAATAAATTTTTTTTATTTAAGCTTTGATTCCTCTCATTTTTTTATTTTAATTAATTAAAACAAAAACTAAAAGGAACCGAACCGAACCGGAACCGAATCGTTCGGTTCCGGTTCCACACTTGTGGAACCGGAAACCGGCCGGTTCGGTTCCGGTTCGGAACCGAACAGCCGGCCGGGTCTAAATGTCACTAACATGTCTATCCATTGGTATCTACCTACTATGTAAACAGTCATAAGTCTAGCATGCATTATTAAACCCACTGTAATTATCTATCAGAGAGAAAGGTATGGTGTGGAGTCTCACCAACACTTCAAATCTCTCCAAAAATTTGACATAGAAGTCTCTCACTTCAACCAAAACTGTTTTAGAAAATAATCTCAAATTTTAAATGTGGATAAAGTAGTATAGTAAATGGATTATGTATCATTCTCGGTATAACCGTAATCATATATATAATTTTGTTACAGATACAATTGATAATAAAAAATTAGATTGGATTCGTTCGAGTGAACTCAAACCTCCTCATTATTAGTATTTCGAGGGACCGATAACTTCCCAAAATTGTCAACTTATTTATATTGAATCCTCAATTTAAATATCCAACATAACTTATAATCCTAATAAAATAAGAGATTACATCTCATCTCCTAATATCTCAATTGGAAAATCTCATTCAAAAAATTAAGACATGGTTTGGAATCTCTCCAAACAACGAGAACTTTCTTCTCAAAAATAGCTTGCTAAGCAAATAATCAATATCCATTGGTGAAGATTGACTTAATTATGATGAAAATTTTAAATAAATTTAAATTTTTATCGAAAGTTTCAATTAACATATTAATTTATATTTTTAAGTGTAAATTAATAAATTGATTGAAATTTTTTTAATATAAATTAATATACTAACTGAAACTTTGAATATAATTTTTTTCATACATATATCAAATTTCGAATGAAAAAAAAAAGATAATATCCAACTGCAGCGGGAGAATGATGGAATTCAGATGAAACAAACGTCAACTTACCACAAACTATGGATGAGAAACGTAAATCACCTTGCCACCACAGACTAAGGCCACTCTGACCCTGTTCTGAGAAACGTAAATCACCTTGGCTCATGCATCTTTTCCACGGTTGAAAAAATATATAATATCGATTGAGATGAGTGCATGAATTTAAAAAAAAAAAGTATTAATAATTTTTTACTCTCGTAAGATAAGTTTTAAATTAAGTTAAGTTTATGAATTTCAATATGGAATCAGAGTCATACACAGGCACTAGTGGATCCACACAACCAATTCAAGTGATATTGATCAGACAAAATACCAATCCACACGTAAGGAAAGTGTTGAGAAAAATATCTGTGTTAAGACTGCAGCCGAATCTCAGGATCCTTCTCAATAGTCCACGAACCAGGCCACAGAGAAGCAGAGAAATGCCTAAGAATCTACTGGATTATGAGCTTAATTGATTTTGGAAGAAGTTAAAAATTAGTTAGAAGTTAGTTACAGTTAACAAAAGGATTTGGTTACAAGTAACAGAAATTGTTAAGAGCTGTTAAAAAGTAGTTATTAGTGTTGTTAGTGAAGAAAGTCGGTAATAAAAGCCACGTAAGAACAGAAGGAGGCAATAAAGAAATTTCTTAAACAAAATTAGGAGAATTTGTTAGTTGTTCTCGAATCATAACTAACAATTGGTGCTTCATTACATCTTGTTCACGTTCCTATGGGCAAAGCTAATGGCAATGGCGATGTTCAATTACAAATTGCAGGGCTCCAGCAACAACTTGATGATCAAGCTCAAAGGTTTTCTGGGATTGAAGAATTGCTTAGGCAATTATGATCCAAATTTGCTTCAACTTTGCCTGTTGTTGATCAATATAATCCTTCTACTCCAGTTCTTAAGGACCCAGTTGTTAGAGTATATGCCCTAAAACCAGTTATGGATGTAATGGTTTAAGGCATATTATTTGTAATATAGTTTATTATTTATTAATAAAATGCATTTGTTAACTACACATTATTACATTCATATTTTATGTGTATGTCCTGAGACAATATGTCAGATGAATATCGTTAATCCAAAAGACGTTTGCGATTATGAGAGTCAACGATATTTATATATGTCTCAAATTAAGTTCTTGGTAAAATGTGATTGTTATACATGACAATAATATATCACTTGACCAATATTGTTGTGTGTCGCCTAGATTGACATATGATGTTAATAGAATGGATGATGAGTCTCATATCATAAGGACACAGACAATAAATATTTCATTAGTAGAATGAAATATTGAACACGACCACAAAAACGTAAGATCACATGGTAATATTATTTAAGGTCATTGATCTTCATAATAATACATTAGTGTCGTTATATCCTCTGACCTGAGATCATATGATGACTTATGCGATAGTACTATTGGTTCACTAGTATATCATCATTCGACTATCCACGTCATTTGAATAAATGCTAGATGGCCTTGGCGATTGATGTACGAAGTCATGTATGCTTCAAGATGAGATCTGATAACTTTGATAATTAAAGTTATAGATGTTTCAAGGAAACTTAAAGTTGTGGATATAAGTCTTTGGCCAAAACAGTCGATATCTTAGAGATATCAAATCCACAAGAAAAAGTTTAAAGATATATATATATCGAGTATAAGGATTTGACCTAACCATTATCCCAGACTCGATAAGAAACATAAATATCGGAAGGAATGAGATGACATGTTCGAAGTGTATTCCAACAGGTTCATATGTTTTCACACTTCATTCATCGACTAGGGGTCATGGCTTGCTGCTAGGCGATTACCTATGGTCTGTGGACTATCATAGAGATGAAATATTAAAGAGTTAATATTATTTCATTGCTACTCGATAATGAACCTAGGACGGTGACACAATATAGTTCTCGTATATGTTACAAATTCGAGGATGTTTATTAAAAGTTAATAAATGATTATTTTGGCATTTCCTAGTTAGATTAGGATATTCGAGATATTTTGGAATATTAATTTGATTAATTAATTCGAAATATAAAATAAGATTTAATTGTTTAATTAAATATTTGATATTTATATTAAATAAATTAAATGTAATTTTAATTAATTGTTAATTAAAATTAGTAAGTTAATTATTAATTAATAGTTAATTAATTAATATGCCAAAACAATATTTAATCTATTAGGCTTTAATTTAGTGGGCTAGCACCCAAATTAATTAGAATCCTATTTAAGATTAAATAGGGAAGTCTTTATTTAATTAGGATTCATAATTTGATTAAGTATCCTAATTTTATTTTTGGAAAGAATCTTTAAGAGACCAATTTGATTTGGAGAGATATTCGATTGACATTATTGTATTGAGATACAATTAAAACAAATCTAATGCTTAATATATATATACACAAGTTGAAAGGCAAAACTTCTTGTACAAGTTGAAAGACAACTTATTGTTCAAGTTGAAAGGCAAAACTTCTTATTCAAGTTGAAGGCAAAACTTCTTGTTCAAGTTGAGGCAAAACTTTTTGTTCAAGTTGAAGGCAAAACTTCTTGTTCACGTTGATTTATATATATGCATGCATAAATACATTAATATATATATATAGATTAAGCGAAAATAGTTTTCAGCAATTTTCATCTCTCTATTGGAATAGTTCCAATTTATTTCTAAAGACTTCAAACATCCTAGAAAAGATAAGCGTTTCTTTTGTTCTCAAGAGTGGGAGCGATTTGTTCGTAAAAGAGTGCTAGTGTGTCAACTAGAGGTGTAACGCTTGGTGCACTACTACAAGGGAAAAATTAAGGAGGATATTCTAAAGGCTCAAGAAAGTTAATAAGCACATCAATGTATGTTTTATTATTAGTAAATATTATTTGTGTTGATAAATAAAATATTTGTTGCATGTATGTTAAATTAATATATAGATTAATTTAAATAGTATATTGTTTACATCAACAACGACATAACCACGATCCTTAAAGTGGTTTTGGAAGAAAATTTTAAATTCCAGTCACATGGATGCTTCCGCGCTAACCCCAAAACCTTACAGTGGTATCATCTACGGCAACGAGAGTGCAACTTCGGGTTTTTAGTGGAATAACCCGGAGTTAATAATTCAGAATATTTAATTAAGAGCTTAATTAATATTTCGAGATTATTGGAGCTCGGAACCGTAGGTCCATTTGGTCCCCGTGCTAGCTCAATTTACTATAGCGGATTTAATATAATTGGATAGTCCAATTATATACTCACATATGTATAAATATTATTAATATGATTAATAATATTATTTGTCACACTTGAAACTATATATTAAAAGTTAATATATGGTATTAATAATTATATGATAATTATTAAAAATAAAATATTAAATTATATATATGATATAATTTAATAAGGCTAAAGTTGTAATTTTCAAAATTAAAGGGTTTTGGAAACGCTTGATTTAATTTGGAAGTTACAAATCTATAATGTCATTAATCTTTTTGATTTTGTAACATCTTTGACTTTATGGAAAGTTAATATCACATGTTTGCAAAATTAATAAAAGAATATATGCCATTGCCGAAAATTTGATAAGGATAAATGGAAATGATTTGTTTGTTTTGGAAACAAATAATCCTTGGCATTAAATTGGAAGTTATGACTTTCAAAATTGGTCAATTGCTTATTTAATTTTGTAACATCTTTTTAATAATGGTAATTGAAAATTTGATGTTACAAAATTAAATAATTCTTGTCATGGCCGAATTTTATCAAATAGGGAGGGGAGTGGTTGTTTTGTTTTTGGAAACAATTTGACCTAAGTATATAAAGAAAATTTGATTTTCTTTTTGCTCACTCTCACTCTTGCAACCCTAGCCACCTTATTATTCTTCACCATTCTCTCAAAAGTTGAGAAACTCCATTGAAGAACATAAGAAGAAAAATAAAATATTAAGTGTGATTAAATCTCTAAATCGTTTAGGGATTGATTTTGTGAGTGTAGCCCACAATACTTTCCGTTGGTTACGAGTCATAGCACGAAAGACTTTGTGGTGTCGAACAAATCATCCTTTTTTTTTCTATTTACATAGGTCACGGCATTGAGGGTTGGTTTACCTCATTGCCTTGTTGTTTCAGGGCTCGGTTTGTTTTCGTTTTAATTCAGAATTTTGGGAAACACCTTGGGAACTTTTTGGGGCTGTATTGTGAAGAAAAAATCAGACCTATAACATCAATGCAGGTCACGTAAATCAGGGTTGGTTTGGGTGCAGTTCGGGTGCATAACAGGTCCAAAACAGTCCTTTATTTCACTTCTGTTCGGGGGCTATTTCAGGGGTATTCCGGGGCTGAAATCTTGTCCGAAACAGAAGCAAAATTCCAGTACACCTGATGGTTGCATTCGGCTAAAGGAAGGGAAGAGCATAAAACTTTTTCAAGTCCGATCCGTGTGCCTAAACCGCTTACGCTGCGCGAGGAAAATAGTTCCTACATGCTTCACCCGTCATGCGCCACCCCTTCACAAGTGCTTCTCATCTCATGCGTTACCCCTTCACAAGTGTGCTATAGGTCGGCTCCTTTCGGATTTCGACTCTCTTTCAGATTTTACTTCCGCTCTCTGTCGGGATTTCACTCCCTCTCTGTCGGGCTTCGGATCTCTGTAGAGATTTCACTCTCTCTTTGGCTTTAGTTCTCTCGGGCTTCGGCACCCTCTTGGGCTTCGGCTGCCCCTTCGGGCTTCGTAGGTTAAAGCTCTCAGGCTTCGACACCTTTTTGGGCTTCGGCTCACCCTTCGGGCTTCGTAGGTTAAAGCTTTCAGGCTTGGGCATCCTTTTGGGCTTCTGCTCCCCATTCGGGCTTCGTAGGTTAAAGCTCTCAGGCTTCGACACCCTTTTGGGCTTCGGCTCCCCCTTCAGGCTTCGTAGGTTAAAGCTCTCATGCTTCGTCATCCTCTTGGGCTTCGGCTCCTCCTTCGGGCTTCGTAGGTTACAGCTCTCAGACTTTGGCACCGTCTTGGGCTTCGGCTCCCCCTTCGGGCTTCGTAGGTTAAAGCTCTCAGACTTTGGCACCGTCTTGGGCTTGGCACCGTCTTGGGCTTCGGCTCCCCCTTCGGGCTTCGTAGGTTAAAGCTCATCAATTAACTCAAGGTTTCTAGCCTCCAAGTTTCAAGATTTTCGGTTTCAGAACTCCGCTCTCCGATTTCAAGAATGCAACCTCAAGCTTGCTTCTTCGTTACCAGCTTGAGTTTGAGGGGGTGTTAAGTAATATTAAGAAATATTATTATGAAATTCTATATTATGGAATCAAGATCTAAAATAGAATTCCTAGTACCTTTAGGATTCATGATTTTATTATATTCCTTATTAGATGCAGATTTCCTATATAATAATTATTACTGTTCATTACTATAAGATTCATTTTCTATTTTGGTTTTCTATGTAGCTTATATAAAGGCCTATACCATTGTAAATTCATATAGAGTGAATTCAAGACTTTCTTTCATTATCTAACACATATAATCTTATTGAGTTTGGAATACTTGAGTTAGAAACTCATACCTTAAATCTTTTTTATCCTTTTTGAGTACCCAAGTTGTGTTGTAATATTCGAATCTTAAACACTTGTGGTTGTGAAATCGCTTATTTAGTAGACATACTTAAAAGGGTAATTTGTGTTAAGGTTAAAGAGTGAACTTAAGTGACAAAACTCTTGGTGTTGTAAAAAGTTTATTGTGAACCTATGAAAATTTTTTGTTTGGGGTGAGCCACAAAAAACTCTTGGTTGTGAGTGAGCCACGGAAAAACTCACGGTGTAAAGTGTGAAATCACTTTTGATAGTGGAAAGCTTCAAGTGCGGCTTAGAGGAGTGGACGTAGACATTGTTGGCCGAACCACTATAAATCCGGTGTCAATTTATCTAACCCTATCTCTTTAATTTATTGCAAGCTTTATATTAAATTTCCATATTATTTAACAAAGCTTGCCATTGATAAAATTAATCGGTGCGTGTATTAATTTAAAAATTGAACTCTAAACTTAATTAGTAAAAGCTATTATCTAAGTAGTTTAAAATCGATTTTTTTTTAAAATTCCGCATTATTTGGCGATTATCCAATTCACCGAGGGTCAGATAACAATGAGATAAATGTACAGGTGAAAAAAAAAGAGACAAATTGGAACATGATATGAAAAAAAATGGAGAAAGCTTTAACAGTTATTCCAGCAAGTATTCACAGAAGCACAAACAAAATGCATTCATAAAAGACAGAGAGAGGCAAGTTTGCAAGGTAAATATTAATTCACATTAGACAAAAACAAAGTGCAAATAATAACACGGAAATTTATTGATCAGATGCAAATATCATATTCATAAATGTAACCTAGCTCAAGAATTACCTTGCACTGAAATAAAAGCTAAAGAAATATGATGGTTCAAAACTCTAAGAACATAGCTAAACTGCAAATCCTAATGCCTGTCCTAAGACTCCTGAGCTTTGGAGATATAATTCCTTTCATAAACCTTTAATAGGAGCAGCTCAAATGGTTAGGCTATATTGCCGTTTGCATTTGGATGTTATTGAATAAAATACCTAAGAATTGAATTACTACCTAAATTCTATGTAATACATGATAATATAGTAATTTGATAATCATCTTAACAACAACAAAAGAATCACCCAATAATATAAAAGTCAAGGAGTGAGTGAAGAAAGAAAAACAATCCATAGTGAAACTGTTATCCAGTTTAGTTTTAAAACTTAATGAACCACCTCACCATTATTATGATTTTGTTTTCCATTCTCAGAGAATGCTTGTTCCTTTAAACTGCGGCACTTTGATTCTTTTGGATTGCAAGGTTGGGACTTTTGTTTAAAAACTAATCTTTTGGCAAAAGTCTTCCAACTTTTCTTTGTTGTCACAACCTTCTGAAGCTCTTCTTTCATGCTGAAACACTCCTTTTCAAGCTCCGAAACACGCTCCTTCATGTCTCGAACACCTCCAACTCGGTCTTGTGCAGGAATCATTTGATGAGACCCATCAATTATGGGGAGCCCAAGGTTTCCACTCTGAATTTTCGAGTTCTCAACATTGTCAACAAAGAACCAGCCAGAAATTGAAGTACGGAGGCGAAGCTGTTCAAAGAATAGTACTTGGACAATTACCCGAAGAGGTAACCTCTCGTTCTGAGCTGCATGAGTGCTGGCATCCAATGAGAGCTTCTGGCAGTCCATCAGTCTGCAGAGTTGCTCCCTCTCAGAATCTGTCATCCAAGGATGTGCCTGAAATGTTGAGATTTTTTTTTTATTTGAACTGACTGGAAACGATGTGAAACAATAACTTGAATTCATCAGACAAGCACATTCAAAATCATATTACCTTCAAGTAAATATCAATTGCATGATACATTCCATCATCATGTGGCCTAGCATAGTCAGGGATTACTGAAGCAAGTGCCTCAAATTTCGGGGGCTTCAAATTAACATCTGGTGCCACTTCAGCAAGGTAGCCATCCATCAAAGCAGCCACCATAGTCATAGGTGTAAGTGAATCAGATCCACTTAACAATTTCCCCTCTTCAATTATGCAATGAGAAGATGATATGGATGCTGGATGGTTTACAGACATGAAATGATCAAGTATCCTCTGGACACATTCTATATCATAAAGGGTGTCAACATGATCCATATTAGGCAGGAGAAGATCTACAAGAGAAGCTTGGTCCAACTCGGCTCCCACCCTCTTCTCCAAATTTTCTTTACATGCCGGACTTGCATGTAAAACCATAGCAGCACGAAGTAACTTGAGCAGAAAGTTGGTGGACGTGACTTCCTTTTTATTGGGAAGTAATCCAACAATCTCTTCAAGGAGAGCCCTCTGATCAGCCTCAGATAGGGTGGAAATACTTGTCCCTGGATTGACATTATTCGTACCACTGAAGCTTGATTGTCTATTCATCAAGGGAATATATCTCTTTGCATAGTATATGAGAGACGCAACAATTTTCTCAGGCTTCATGCTTCTCGATTCAAGTGCTAAAATGAATTGTTTATAAAGAGGTAAGCTAAGAGATGACACATCCCTAAACCACCAATCATCTCCTGTAGGTTTTGGTTTAGTAGTAGTTGATATTCCATTCCATATAACAGAGCCCTCTGTGTTTGGTGCGTTGTTGCATTCGGATGCAGGCCAATTGAATAAGTTTGGGTCTGCACAAGCTTTCATTGCCAATGAATCAAGGCACCTTGAGACAATGTGAAGTTCTTCTGCATATGGTAGAACTTGTTCACAAGTTTCCAGAGCTTTTATTGCGTCTGTCCAGTCGCTGAAGACATCATCAAGGAAGGCCTCCGTTTGCATAATTAGATTTCCTTCTCCGTAATCATCAGTCATCCGAAGATACTCTGCTGCACATCTAAGACTGACTACATTCAAAGCAGTGAGTTCTATTTTAACACCATAACAAAATTTTGTTATTAGCTCAAACGATTTAGCACCACCAGGTATGTCATGAAGTTTTAAGACACAAACTGAACTGTCTCCAATGCACAACTCTTCAATAAGCTTCTCGAGGAGTCCACTTTTTGAAAGCAACGGGAACTACATCAGATATCAAAACACAGAGAAAAATGGTCTTAGAATTGAAAATAAACAATTATATTTAAGGACAAACATAAGCAAATAAAAAATGCACCTTGTGGAGATGGAAAGACATCTCCTCAACTTCAATGGTTACATCACTTGGAAGTCCAGTTGTACAAAGCCTGAAAGCAAAGCAGGAATTAGTAAGATTCATGGCATTACTGAACAATCATTCTAAATAAGCACAACTAGCATGCTACAAAAACAAATTATTTAACTCGATTCGGAACTATGACTCAAGGTGATGCCTAGTGCGATGGTCATGGGGGAAATAATTTCCTTATATAAAAAAAAAGGGTAAGATTACGTACATCAGAGTTTCCCCGACCTTATTTATAACAGGTGCCTTATTTACGGGATACGATCTCTTTTAATACATAACTTTTGATTCATTCAAACAGCCACCATAATGTCGTTTCCTTTAAGATGGCAAGAAAACAAGACGGATTCTTTTACTCGAACATATAAAACAACGACACATAGTTGTGAGGGCTTTGCTTGATAAGATAAATCCTTTTATGACCAATTAAAAACAACAATAATCAGGTAATATGTCAAAAGCCAAGAGTGTCATATAGAAATTATAAGTACAATCATTAAAGTGTGAACAATTTCTTTGAAAAAAAATATCAAAATGAGGGTCTTTAATTTCATTAAACGAGGAGAAAATACAGATTTCAATGCAGTATTTTTTATCCCCTTATATGAACTAAATAGGTAATTTAATCTCAATCAATCAATATAAATGGAGTTCGAATCCGTACTCTTGTACGGATTTTACCCCACATATTTTAGTCCCCTAGATGCACATATACACACCTTGCAATGATAAATGGTAACTATTAATAAAACCAGTCATACCATTATATACCATTTGGTGAGCTTATAAGCTAATTTATACCATCAGTGCAATACTTAGAAGCTAGCTTTAATCTCTATCATATTCTCTATAAATGGTGTATTAATAATTGAACCGAGCAGGATATAAAAATTACCAACTGTGGCCTTCACGATGAAATACTTCGGATTTAGTTCCCAACTTCATAAGTGCCATGAATTGGTGTATAAGTGAAATAGGAAACAAAAGAAGAATGAATAAAAGAAAAAGAGTGAAGGAGAAATGCTTGTAATGTTAATGGTGAGATAAAGAGAGAAAAGTTAAGTATAGCGAGTCTAAAGCAAGAATTGAAGGAAAGAAAAAGGCGATTCCTAAGGGGACTTGTGGAGTTCTTCCACTTGACTGTGATCACCTTCATTTTCTCACACGCTTGGATTCAGTCAGTCGTCCTTATCCTGTTTTTACCATGTCAGATTATGAATCACACTATTTATTTGATCTGTCAAAGTTATATAATAATTATAATAAAACGAGCAAAATTTTGATTTATTCCAAAATCGCGGATTTTTGATAGGTTAATAGCCGATTTGTAAGAAATATTCATTTTCTTCTTCTTTTAATGATTTCCTTCTATATATTATCATTTCCTTTTAGCATCGAAACTTTAACATCGAAAAATCATTTGATGCTAAAGATATATTTGAATGTCGAAAAGTAATATTTAACGCTAAAGTATCAGTTATATTACGTCGAAACGTATTTCGACACAGATAATATATCTTTAGCTTCAAAAAATTTACTTTGACGCAAAAGGTATGATATTAAGCGTCTAAATTTATTTGGACGCTAATGACTTTACCCTTTCGCAACGAAGATAATATTTTAACGCTAAAAGTCATACCTTTTGCGTCGATTTTTTTTCGACCCTAAAGGATTCTTACAACCCCAAAACCACCGACACTCCCATTACCTTTTAGCGTCGAATTAAAAATTTTGACGCTAAAGACGTAATATTAGCGTTGAACTATTGCATTCGACTCTAAAGTGTTGTTACAATACAAAACCACCGACACTAGTGTTGGTGATCCTTTGGCATCGAATAAAGTGTTCAACACTAAAGGAGTAACATTTAGCGTCGAATGTCTAATTCGACGCTAAAGAGTTGTTATAACCTCAAAACCACCAATACTCCCCATTCTTCTTTCTCCTCTTCTCTTTCTCAACTTTTCTCTACAAATTTTTTCTCAAAAGTTTGCTACAAATAATCAAACAAAACTCCAATTTTTCACAAAGTAACTTTTATTCCCTCTTTTATTAAACCAT
>SKCR01003705.1:0-26015 GCA_019454045.1 Zanthoxylum bungeanum
ACGGCTCGGTTTTGGGTTTGTTCTCGGTGAGTTGTTGCGGTTTCGGTCGTGGATTTGGCGGTCTCACGGTGGTGGATCTCGGTTTTTTCTCACGGTTGGAGGTGGTGGTGGTTCTGGTGAGTTTCGGTCTCGGCAAGGGGTGGTTGGTGGTTGAGGATGAAGAAGATGAAGAGTGAAAGGAGATGCTGCCAGCGCCCTGCTTATGTTCTGTTTTTGAGTCAGCATCGCGACGCTGAAATTTTTTTTTTTTTTTTTTTTTTTTGGCAAAATCATGTCTTGCGACGGATAAATCCATAGGGATGCCTCTCAAGAGGTGACTCCTTACTCGGCCGTCTCTTCTGGATTGACTTTGTATCTTCGTGATTTTGTCAAATTTTTATTTTGAAAATCCCGCTTGTACTGGCCTCTTTTGTCCTGAAAAATTCCGTTTTTAATTTTTCCTGCAAAACTAACACACAAAATTAAAAAGTTCACACAAAATATGAAAAATAAAATACAACAAAATTGCATGGGTTGCCTCCCTGCTAGCGCTAAATTTTTCGTCTTCAGCCAGACGTGATTGAAATCCATATGTTAAGGAGGTTTCAATGTCGTTTTGGATGTCCGATTAAAGACATTCCCGTGAGCGTTGCTTTTGAAGGGTCTCTTCCAACGGTAAAGTGGCAAAATAATTTTGTCATCTTTAATGCTTGTGCCACCTTTTTACTCCTTTTTGCTCCAGTGGTTCCTGCAAAGAAAGAAAGAAAATCAGGAGGTCTTGTATGGTGCTTGACTTGGAATGGAAGTTTCATTTTGTCAAGCTTCTGGGTGATATCTTTGGGTTGTACTCCCCAACACAGCGATGTTTTTCCTGAATGCATTAGGTCTTTATTTTGGTCAGACATTTGCTCCTCCATTTGCTCTGCTTTTTGCTCTCCATCTTTTCTTCGCAGATGTATTTGAAAATTTCTGCATTTAGCTTTCTCTTTCATCTGTCATCTGTGAAATACATGCATCAAAATTGTCAACCTGAGGATGAAAAGAAATGTCAGATTTTAGGTCTTCATCCTCTGATCTGGATGAAATAATTGGCTTAGGTAGATCTTCTTCAAACATTTGTGCAAAGCATTCTCCAAGATCTTCATTTTGAGGCTTGAAAGTTTGATCCTCCGTTGTTGGTGCAGTTGGAATAAATGGATCAGCTTCCTCCTCGTCAGAGTCAGAATAATAAAAATCAAATCGAGACTTTGCTGGTTCGGGCTCCTGAACTGATACCTCTGATTCTTGATACTGCTCAGCCTCATCCTCTGTTATGATGTCATGATGAATCTGAGGATATTCGAAGGCTTCTTCAGTATTATTTGAATTTGCTCCGTGAGATATTTGATTCAGGTTATCTGTTAATTGTCTGATCTGATCTGTCATTCTCTGTATGGATTCTGTGTTACTATGAACTTGTGCATCAAATTGAGTTGCTTGTTCTTTGAACATGTGAATCAACTGATCTTCCTCGGATGGTTCTGGTTCTTGATGAAGATCAAAGATAGATGGTGGATAAGATGAGAAATGTGGCTCTGTGAAATGTGATGGCTCTTCATAGCATGATTGTCTCCAGAAATTCTCCCACTCTGATCGATATATACATTGATCGCTCGGGTGGTTACTATCACAAATCACACATCTCCCCATTTCGTTCTGATGAACAAATGTAGCATTGCTTGGTTCTGGCATCCAGTGATAATCATTGGGCTGTTCAACAGGCCTCAGAAAACCGGACTGTTGCTCCCAGATTTGGGGTGTATCTTCTTGTAAAGCACGTAATCTTTCAATCTCCCAGTAATGTTCCATTTGTAAGTCACCTGAAATCAAAAGAAAGAAATAAAAATTACAGATAAAAATAAAGAAAATTAGACACATGCAGTTGTATCAGAAGAGACTAGCCCGGGCATTCAACAAGAAAGTACGTCCCACAAAGATCAGAAAGGGTGATTTGGTACTTAAGCAGTGACCGGCGTAAACACACACGTATAACGCAAGCGCACGTATCGTTCAAGTAGTATAAAAATATCGATCCCACGAGGACTTAATTCCTACTATTGTTATTAATTATTGAATCTATTTAATTACAAATATCTAATTAAAAGGGAGAATGGAATTGATTGCTTGATTGATTTGGTTGATTGAAGATTTGCTAAATAATAAAAAATAAAAAGATAAAAGAAAATACTAAGGAAAATACAGATAAAAAGATATAAGGTTGTGATTTCTTTTAATATCATTTAAAAGATGAAGTGATTATTTTATGTTTGTGTAATAAATCAGTTTACTAACCTGGAACACTAAATTATGTAAGAGCCTCTTCCGATGGTCAACTACAAATACCCAGTATAACCCAATTGAACCATATTCCTATGTCAACCACATTACCTGGATTCATTAAGTCTAAGTTCCAATTATGATTACCCCCGCCCAACAGGTATATTCCTATCCTGTAAGGAAATCTATTAAAGGGTTATTATCCTCAAGGAAGATCGTGGGCTATTAAGTCTAAGGCTGAAACCTAAAATCCCTATGTCTAGTTCATTTTAGATTTACCATATCAATCTTATTGGTGATCAGACAATAAGAAGCATTAAGCTTAAGACTTAATAAGTAAACTTATTAATTACCCAAACTATAAAATAATCTCTTATAAACTATTGATATTAAAAGTTATCACAACCCCTAGATAACTAACACATAACTAGGACTAGTAAAAACATAAAAATAAAAGACATAAAATAAAAATACTAAAAAGTAAAATAAAATAAAATGTTAAGGTAAAATGAATTAATTCTACTACTACTTATTTAGATATCTCCCATTAAAATAATATATAAACTTGTGAAAATAACCAGCCATAAAGGCGGAACCAAAATAACCAGCCATAAAGGCGGAACCAAAATAACCAAATTTATGTTTTATTACCCACCGACCAATCTGGCGGTATCCTGATTAAGTCCAATTTAAATAGTAAATATATTATTTTTAAGGGAGATTAATCTAAATAGTAATAGTAAAAGAAATTACCTTTCACCCGAACATAAAGAAATTACCTCATCACGGTAAATAGTAAAAACTGTAAAAAGTAAATAGTAATAGTAAAAACTGTAAAAGAAAGTAAAAAGTAAAAATTAAATACTATTATTACAAAAAGTAATTAAAATTATTTACAAAACTAAAAAAAAGTAAAAACTAAAAGAGTTTAGAGAGAGAAACTCTCTCTTTAGAAGGAATTGAAGAGAGAGGATGGGATACAAATTTCTGAAATCTGGTTCTGAATTTATAGGCGCGGATGGGGTGCGCGCGTCGCGACGCTCGCTGCGCGTCGCGCGCGCGCTACAGTGAAAACGTGGCTCAATCCTGGCTTGACACGTGGCGAGGCGGCAAAGAGATCCGATGACGTGGCACTGTTCATGACGTCATCGCTTACGTCACATGAAGAAGATTGTCGGCAGCACCGATTTTGACACGTGGCATGGGCTCATTTTAGCACGGCCGTTGAGATGTTGACACGTGTCCCGGCGCACGTTAGCATAGATAATGATTGTCGGCACCGTTGAGATGATGACACGTGGCAGCGCATGTTAGCAAGTCTTCTGTGATGGTGACACGTGGCACGGCGCACGTTAGCAAAGTCAAACTTTTCAAATTGTTGACCCGTTGACCACGGCGCATTTTAGCAGAACCGGCGCCGCTGGGCGTCGCGGCGCGCAAGGCTCCAGCGTCGCGACTCGCAGAAGATGGAATTTTTCCTGTTGACGCATTTTTGTCCGATTTGCCCAAATTGCCTCCAGTGCTGTCCAAACTTTATTTATCTGCAAAATAACAACAAAACATACAAAACGTTCATAAATCTCGAGAAACAATACAAAACATTAGGTCAAATGAGTGGGAAATAGTGGTATAAATACCACTCATCAAGCAGTCGAGGCGTCGACGACAGATCCGAGAGGGAATTCAGGCCTAACTGGGAAGGGCCTTACATCGTTCAAATAAGTCATGGAATGGAGCAGTGAGCTATCAGACTTGGAAGGAAACGAGTTCACCGAGCCGATCAACGTAGACAGATTAAAGCAGTACTTTGCGAGGGAGAGAAGACTGAGCAGTCACCACAAGGATCGACAGAAGATCTAACCCAACGGAATAGGGAAACCATTCATGCATACACGTAACTTGCATTCTCTTTGTGTTTGTTTCTGTTTTGTGTTCGCAGGAAAGAAGAAAGCGGCAAGAATGAGCCAAGCAACGTCACCGCAATTTCAGTTTTTGGGTGAGTCCCAAGGGGCGAGGCCCACATCAGCTTGGGGGCGAGGCCCATATCATGTCATCTTCAGGTATGGAGACACATAATCGGTTCGAGGGCGAGGTCCCTATAGTCAGCGGTATTGGGTCAAGGTGCCAGGGTCGAGGTGCCCCCGCTGTCAGTTGTAGTTCCGGGTCGAGGTGCCCAGGGTCGAGGTGGCCACTACATCATCAGTTCGAGGGCGAGGTCCCTATAGTCAGTGGTGTTGGGTCGAGGTGCCATGGGTCGAGGTGCCCCCATTGTCAGTTGTAGTTCCGGGTCGAGGTGCCCAGGGTCGAGGTGCCCACTACATCATCAGTTCGAGGGCGTGGTCCCTATAGTCAGCGGTGTTGGGTCGAGGTGCCCAGGGTCGAGGTGCCCCCGTTGTCAGTTGTAGTTCCGGGTCGAGGTGCCCAGGGTCGAGGTGCCCACTACATCATCAGTTCGAGGGCGAGGTCCCTATATTCAGCGGTGTTGGGTCGAGGTGCCCAGGGTCGAGGTGCCCCCGCTGTCAGTTGTAGTTCCGGGTCAAGGTGCCCAGGGTCGAGGTGCCCACTACATCATCAGTTCGAGGGCGAGGTCCCTATAGTCAGCGGTGTTGGGTCGAGGTGCCCAGGGTCGAGGTGCCCCCGTTGTCAGTTGCAATTATTGGGACGCGTCCCAGGATCGAGGTCCGCTGCAATACCAACTCAACTCGAGGCGGCAGCCGAGCCAGGTAAGTAAAATGCATTGCATAACTTTGATAGGATTATTCGAAGTCACACACTGCACAAGTCCCATCAAAGTGGGGGCGACTGTAGGCATTGCATTTTCGCATGTGAAACCCGATGATGAGCCTCATTGGAGGCACTACCTTTTGAGTCACGAAACCGCGGGAAACGGATATCGGAAGGGGAAATTCAGAATAAACAAGCTCACTGTCTTCGTTGGTGCTGCGTTCGTTACTTCGTTCGAACGGGAAACAGATTGCGGGTGTTCGTGTCGCGTTCGAGGAAGCGTTCGAACGGTGTCGGTAATTCTGGTTTGCTGCTAGCCTCACACCCCAGCCCATTTAGCTCCCCAAAGCCCATAAAACACATCCCAAATTAAAAAATGAATATTAATTTAAACATTAACATTAAAAAATATAAAAATAAAAAACCATTTACCAATTAAATAAAATATTTACCAAAACTAAAAAGAAGATATGCCTAATTAAATCATCTTAACCAATTAAAGCCAATCATATATTTGACTTCCTAATCTAATAAGATAATTACCAATATAAAATATTTGTATTCCTAAACCAACACAAATTAAATATTGCAACTTCCTAAAATAAAATATTTTGTCCCCCCCTCAATCCTTTGATTTCCTTGTTTAAAACTAAATCATATCCTAATTAAATGCACAAAATCCCTTCCCTTGTCAACCCTAACCCTTCTCTATATAAACAACCCCTAACCAAAGCTATCCAGGCTGGACAAATATAATTCACACCCCCAAACTCTCTCGAAATCTCTCTAGACTCTCTCTACACACCCAAGATTAAACAAAAGAGAAAACACTTCACACATACACAAGAAAGAAAACAAAGAAACTACCACAAGTCACCACCCTCCATAGTCGAATCCAAAGCACCTACAACCACCCTCCATAGCCGAATCTAAAGCACCAAACTCACCCTTAGCCGAATCCTAAACACACGCCTAAACAACCTCCTAGATTACCTTAAAACAGCAGCCCAAATCCTTAAAAAACAGTAACATAAAAACTGCATAGATAATCTTAAAAATAATCACATATAATTGCACTAAGAACCCACACAAACTTGGAATAGTTTATTGAAAACGTTAAAACAGGTGGCCCGTGCAGTGAGCAGCAAGACAGAAGCCGAATAGGAGCAGAACGGAGTTCGAACCGTAAGCAAAACAGCGAAGCAGTGAGCTAGGACGCTGAACCAATGGACCAGAAAGTTGCGGAGCTTTACCCCCTTTCGATTTCCGTGGAACGCGAGTCCGAGAGACGGCTTAAAAGGTTAGACCTGAGGGTATCTTTCACACTTATTCTCATTTTATTCTCTGGTCATTTATTTTGATTATATTTTCTGTATTTGTGGTATCCGTTGTGTGTATGATGTATGTTGTGGGTATTGGATGAATGAGAGATGTGTCAACTCTCGCGGTTTATCGGATGGAAACCCGGACATAAATTTCATAGCCGATTCCGAATGGACGGTAATATGATCTGTACTCGGGCCACAACTCCACGTACCGCTTGGGTAAACGGCACCATCTTTCTTTTGTTGTGTTGCTTTTGTTTATTTAGTTTTCTTTACTTGAATTCAATATGTTGTTTAGTTATGCATGATTCAACCAAGCGCATGGGCTTAGTGAGTTAGTTCAAAGGTCCTCTTTGAGAGATCAAGAGCCCCAAAGGCCACCTTTGTGACACTACTTCGCCGCGCCGGTTGATGTGTGTTCGGTTGGATGCGAGATACGTTCAATCGGGCATACTTAGTTTGATGTTATTGAGTTTATCTTTTATGTATGGTTCAATCAAGCGCATGGGCTTAGTAAGTGGAATGAAAGATCCCTTATGGGGAGGGGTTAAAAACCCGTTACCACGATGCTTTGCCGCGCCGGTTGATGTGTGTTCAGATTGGATGTCAGATATGTTCAATCGGGCACACTTGGTTGATATGATTGGTTATATTCTTGTATGTGTAATGTGACGCGCATGGGCTTAGTATGTTGGTCTAAAGGTCCTCTCTTTGAGAGATCAAGAGCCCCAAAAGGTCACCTTTATGGCAGTACTTCGCCGCACCCTTTTATTTTGTGTTTATGTATTGCGTCCCATTTCATGCATCAGGTCTGTTCCCGTTCGAACGCGTTTACGAACGCAACTCGAACGCGCATGTGTTTTTGCCTTATCATGTGTCAGGTCTCATTTCCGTTCGAACGCGTTAACAAACGCCATACGAACGTGAGCATTCTGCCTCATATCCGTTCGAACGCGTTAACAAACGCCATACGAACGTGAGCATTCTGTCTCATTTCCGTTCAAACGCGTTTACGAACGCTACTCGAACGTGAGCATTTGTTTCATTTCCGTTCGAACGCGTTTACGAACGCTACTCGAACGTGAGCATTCTGTTTCATTTCTGTTCGAACGCGTTTACGAACGCTACACGAACGCGAACACACTGAACTGAGTCTTTTTCATTAGATTTCATGCATAGTTTTCCTAGTAGCTATCTCCACATGTATAAATGCACATATGTTGATGTATTACTATTCATATGCTTGTGTCATGATAACATTTGAGTATTATTTCTTGCGGTATATCGGATGGAAACCCAGACGTAAATTCCGTAGCCGATTCCGAATGGACGGTAGTGCGGTCTGTACTTGGGCTACAATTCCACGTACCACTTGGAAAAGTGCCCATATGTGTGCTTGTATGGTTAACATGTGTGCTTGTATGGCTAATATGTGTGCTTGTGTTTTCCTGAATGTGATATGCAAGTAAAGTTGTATGTTAGTTGCTATCTTGATATATGTTAAGTATGCAATTTAAATGTAAGATATATGTGAAATGCGTACATAAGTTTTATTTTACACATGAGAATTTTGAAGCATGATACTCTTGGAAATAAGTGTTACTTAAGCTTGATTAAATTATTACATAAATCCTTTCATTACAAGTGACATGAGTAAGGGACCATTCCGAACCCAACGGTTTGAGGTCTTCCCTTACGAGGGGTGAGTGCGGCCTTAAATCTTTGTCCCGGTTCACACCGGGTGGCGACTCCATGTTATTCAGTACTTCCCAACTAGGCCGCGAGCCTAGGAACGGCGTCGCCCAGGTCCTGTGTCCTACAACTACAAAAGTCTAAAGTGAGCCGATCAACTACTGGTGGTCAGACTCAGAAATAAAACAGAGAACTCCCTCAGAGCTTTGGCCAAACCATCATCGGTCATCTCCATGCACTCAGTCAGAAAATGCTGACGTTTTTCCAACTGACTTCCTAATTTGAATCAAATCCCTCTTTTACCCTTATGGTAGCCGCCCCTCGAGAACTGCAACCGTCATATCTTCATAAATGTCTGTCAAATCGTCTTTAGGGTTTTAACCCGAGCGTGCCACTTGTCAAGAGCTCACGGTCTTCCCGCCAAAAACTCAAATCAATCGACCGTTCCCGAGGCAGTAAAAGGTCTCTCAATCTTAGCCATTCATCCCAATCTGATCAGATGGAGCCCAAAGACAACACGTGGCGCACATCCGAAGACTCTCCCGATTCGACGGCCAAAAACTCACTGTGCTGACTATAAGAATGAAAATCAACGCTCATTTCTTTCTTTTACGAAAATCACAACTCTCAGACTGCAGAAGCTCATTCGCTTGCGAGACCAGCAAACCTCCAACCGACCAGACCAACCGCCAACTCTTCTTCTCAAACCGAGTAAGTTTCCTCTCGACCCATCTCTCTTGTTTTTTACTGTATCCTACCATTGTTGGTTGGTGCTTTCAGATTTTTTACTTGCTTTTGCTTGTTCTTCTTTTTCTGTACTGTGAATCTTGTTTCGGTATGTTGTTAGTGTTCCTAGAACATGCCAAGATCGTCTAAGAGTGATTTGTGTGTGAAAAGCAAAGAAGAGTTGCGGAAAAAACTTACTTTGCTTGGATGAATTTCAAGACTTTTTCTTTGTTGAAGATGAAGCTCCAAGCTTGGAATAGAGTTCTAAACCCTTGGGTGAGTTTCCATATCACCTTGATTCACTCCTTTATGTGCTAGCATGAACAAATTTTGAAAGAAAAATTGCCCCTCCATGAGTGCAAAGTTTCGGCCAAGAGGTAGAGAGGAGAAGAGAGTTTTTCCTTTGCTGTGAATAGTAACTAGTGCTCACTTCCAAAGTTGACCAATTAATTTATACTTAGTTTGTGTGTTGGAATTAGCTTGAGTGTGTCAAAAGCAATCTAAGCTTTTTCTCAACTAATAACAACTTTCATCACTTATGTAGACATTTGATGTAAGTTGGTGGGCCCCACTTTAAATTCCAAATTTAAGTCAGACAATCCAACACGCAACTTCACTCGGGCCCGGGTTCGTTTAATTACGAATTAAACGAATTGTCGTAGCGACTTAATTAAATCCAATTTAATTAAATAATAATGCCTCACAATATTATTACTAAAATCTCTGACGAATTAATTCTAAATTAATTCGTTCGCTTGAATTAAAATCCAATTTTAATTCCGCGTTGAAATCTAATTTCAATTAATATATCTGATATATTATTTTAGCCCAATAAATAAATTAAATAGAAAAATCCAATTTAACTATTAAATTTATTTTACCGATTAATTCTAAATTAATCGTGTTCTCTCTTCTCGTCGAATTAATCCCAGATTAATTCTTGACGCAATTAATCCCAGATTAATTCTTTCTCTGATAATTAATCCCAGATTAATTCTTACCGTAATTAATCCAGATTAATTTTCTCTCTCATAATTAATCCTAGATTAATTCTAATCGAGTCAAATCTCAACGGTGAATCTTCGGGAAGTGACCCAATAGATCCCTGGATATGTTGGCAGTAAATACGGTCATCGGACTATCCGAATACGTGCGTACCCGGTACCACGTTCCTACCGATTTACAAGACATGGTTGGCTTCTAGCAAAGCACTGTGCCTTCCCAATTCTCCAGAAATATTCTTCGGCAGAATACAAGATCTTTGTCATTTGTAGTATACGTAATATTGCGTATTACGATCCAGTATCGGAAGTCACATGCTAGGCCTGGGGCTGGAATTGTGTATGCCCTGTACGAAGCATATATCGGATCATTGACAACTAGTCTCTATAATTGGATAATCATGACCTAGTCATATTATCCCGATGACTGCAATACTTAAGAGTACCAGTTCTGTATCCCTGCGTGATCATCATCTCCATATGACTGAAGTGATACTTCCATCTTGACATCACACCCAATACACTACGATTCTCAGTATACCCAGAAGAGGCGTACACAGAACCTGTTAAAGCCCCGAACGACCAAAATCAAAGTATACTGATTGTCGCAAGTATTAGCGATGCAGGTCTCAGGTTAAGACCAAATACACCTACCCTGATTCGGATTCCCATAGACACATAGTCATACTACCAATGGGATTTCGAGGGGTCTATCCAGAGCGAAGTTGTTTCGGTACCATCGGTAAACAGAACCTCCTATTACACTTGCATGAGTATCCAATACCCAAATATATGAGAACTATGATGTTACGCTTCCATAACACGCACAAGTGTAATACTGGCTTATTTACATTATCGATGTCCAGTCTCGATAATACTATGACTATAGATATTTAATGATTAAACCTTACGTGGATTAATATTGTCTCATATCTTATTAATCTAGTACTACTATCATATGGACTTTTATCATTTATATATCCCGGTAATCCAATTACAAATGATAAAAGAGCAATTTCATTTGTCACATAGTTAATTTTGTACAAGAACACCATGTCCTTTACAAAATAGTGATGCTATGGGTCATAACTGTCCAACAATCTCCCACTAGGCCTATAGCCAATCACTCAAGTATCTAACACTTGAACTATGTATGGGTCGCCCATGCTTATGTTGAGATATCGCTTTCGCCAGTAGGTTTACAAGGTTATCATCTGATGTGATTTATTCGATCATCACATCGCCATGATGTATGATCTCATAAATCAGATAAAATCGTCGAAGTACATACTTGGATCGTTGATGAGACCGCGGTTCCTTAGCCTGTGCTGTAGCCCAGCTCAGCTGCTAACAGAACTACACCTAATCCAATTATGATTATATAGATCCAAAATGCTTCTTTTGCTGCCTCAGCTGCAGCAATGTTCCACTTTTTGTTATTTATTTGGCAACAATATCTTTCTTGGAAGATTTCCAGCTCACTGTTATGTTATTCAAACTAAATATGTACCCTTATTACGACTTAAAGTGGTCTTTGTCGGTTTGGAAACTTGCAACGGCGAACCTAGTCACTTCAAGTTCTCATTCCCCATGTTTTAAGAATGCATCTTTAGTTCGTCTAAGATACTCAAGGATGTTCTTAACATCAATCAAGTGACCATCACCTGGATCGGCCTTATAGTGTCTATATATGCTCAAAGCATATGAGACATCATGTCACATACATTTCAAAAATGTACGAGCTCTGGGAGGGTTGTCAGCAGCTTTCTAGATCTATCATAGTAGATCTTTATTCCTAGAATAAAGCCTGATTCTTCCAGGTATTCCATGGAGAATTTTAATGAAAGTCAAGCTTTCACCGATTATATTATGGGAATGTTATTGCTAAGAAGCAATAAATCATCAACTTATAGGACATTCATTGTCAGTGCGCTCCCATTAACCTTCTTATATACACAAGAATCATATTCGTTTTGAATGAAATCATATACCATTATGATCTCATTAAAACGTTGGTTCCAAGAACGCTATGCTTGTTTCAATCCATAAATGGATCGATTTAACTTGCAAACCTTGTTGCATGTTTTGGCACGACAAAACCGTCAGGTTATTGTATAAAACATCCTCCAAAAGATTTCTGTTAAGGAAAGCGGTTTTGACGTCCATGTGCCATATTTCATAAATGAAATATGCAGCATTAGCAAGCATTATCCAAATGGATTTAATCATGGCAACATGTGAAAAAATTTCGTCGTAGTCGACACTATGTCGTTGATGATACCTTTTCTGTACAAGCCTAGCTATGTACATTTGTATGTTGCCATCCATGTATGTCTTCCTTGAAGACTCATTTAGTATCAATAGGCACAATGCCTTCTGGTACATCAACCGGTGTCCAAACTTAGTTGGTATACATGGAATCCATTTCGGACTTCATGGCAATTTTCCATAAACGGAGTCGATACCTTGTATCACTTCCTCATACGTAGCTGGTTCGTCTTCCTCAATAAGATTGACATCTACATGAGGTGAGATCAGAAACCCATACCTCTCAGGTTATTTTCTTACTCTCTCTTACCTATGCGGTTCTTGTGTATTCGAAGATTATTGATACAGTTTCATCCCTGATGAACTGTTGGTGTTCCGTGAGGACTCGGTGCCTTGAACGGTATTACTCTGATTTTCATCGAGTTTTACTTTCCTCCCACTTATCACTGCATATAGGAATTTCTCTTAGGAAAGCCGCATGGAGAGCAACAATTACATTGTTCTCTTGTGAGTTGTATAAGTATTATACTTTGGTTTCCCTATGACAACCTACAAATAGGCACTTATCCGATTTGGGTTCTAGTTTGGTATCATCCAAACGTTTAGCGTATGCCCAGCATTCCCAAATCTTCAGGAATGAGAAACCCGATTTCTTTCCTGTTCATATCTAATATGAAGTCTATCTAACAGATTTTCATGGAACCTTATTCAAAATAAGTATTGCACTATTTAATGCGTATCCTCATAAGGAAATTGGTAGCTCAGAGTGACTCATCATTAACCTTACCATGTCCAATAAAGTTCGGTTTCTTTGTTCGGACACACCTTCAAATTGAGGTATCCCGGGAGGAGTCCACTGTGAAAGAATACCATACTCTTTCATGTAATCGAGAAAATTATTGCTCAAGTATTTTCCACCACAGTCCAACAGTAATGTTTTAATACTTTAGCTGGTCTGTCTTTCTACTTCGTGTCGAAACTCATTGATTATATCAAAATTTTTCGACTTGTGTTTCATAAGATACACATAACCATAACGCGATGCAACATCTGTAAAGGTTACGAAGTATTTATATCCACCTATAGCCTAGCTAGACATGGGCCCACTTACGTCACTATAAATGAGGGCTAACAGATCGGTGGCACTTGCACTTTTACCAAGTAAAAAGTGTTTTAGGCACTTTGCCTAATAAACTAGATTCGTAGACATCATTTGAATTAGAATCAAATCCGTCCTAGTATCCACTCTTCGAAAGTGTGGATATACGAGTCTTGTTAATGTGTCTCAGACAACAATGCGACTTTTAAGTCTCAACAGATTTATTCAGTTTGAGCTTTTGTTTGCCATGTTATATGTTTGAGATTCATTTATATTCAAAATATAAATATTTTTATTCACATCTATTGTGTATATCTCAATATCTTCTTTATAAACAAAACACCCGGTGTTCTGGAACATAAAGGTATACCCGCAACGGGTTATACTAGATATAGAGATAATGTTTCTAGTCAAACTAGGTACATTATAACAGTTTCCTAATTTAAGTACATGCCCAAAGGGCAATTCCAAAACTTAGGTTTCTACGGTTAAAACAGCGACTCTCGTCTTGTTTCTGACTCGTAGGTCGATCTCATCTGAAGCCAGTATCCTACTAATCAGCAGATCCTGCACATCAGTACATATGTATGTTCCACATCCAGTATCAAAATCCAATTTTAAAATTGGTAGTGGAAATATTTATAACAAACTTACCTGAAGCTGAAACCTTGCCCGTTTTCATTTCCTTCATGTCTGCCTTGTCCATACGGCAGTCACGCTTCCAGTGACCCTGTTTGCCACAATTTAGGCAGACATCTTGGGATATGTCATTTATCTTCCTAGAAGACTGTGACGATTTTGCCTTTACCCATTTTCCTCACACCTTTAGAAGCTTTTGGCCAAGCCTTGGCCTTCTGGGATGTTGAAGTAAGATGCGTCTTGCGCTTCTTGCCCGTTTGAAAGCTCTGGCTCTGCCTCCTTGAGCATAGCCATTAACTCTCGAAGAGTTTTCTCTTGGTTCATTATGAACCCGCCCCAGCATTCGGGCAGAGACTGTAAGATCAATTCTATGGAAGTCTCGGCCTCGTAGGTAATGCCTAGTTAACCTAGTTGTTCGATGTCAGCAATCATCTGTGACACTTAGTGCTCGACAGATGTACCCTCTAACATGCGCCAGCGAAAGAGCTTCTTTTGTACTTTTAAGATCTAAGGTTAGATCTATAAAGATCCTTTAATTTCATCATCATGGTATAAGGATCTAATCCTTAGTTCTGAAGACTAAATTTACGAGTCTTTGCGGCAAACATAACGGATTGAGCACTAAAGTTATCATCACGATGAGTCTTCCAAAGCTCATGCTCTACTATTTGCTCAACTCCGGGCTTAGGCCCGAGAGGTCGCTTCTATCAAATAGAGTAACTTCTCAACTCCCAGGATTATCCTGAGATTCATTTCCCAATATGAAAATTAAAGTCGTAAAAGACATTTTTCTCTTAGGATTATGTCCTTTGACGCTAATCTTTCAAGTCATCTTGATTGCTATAGTCCAACTATCCAATCAATGATTTCGGGTACAATCTAATGTAATGATTACTATAGTCTAACTATATAATTAACTATAATTTGATTGGTTACTTTCAAATGTATTGATTACTATAGTCCAACTATATAACCAACTAAAATGAAGTAGTTTGAATACAGTTTAACTGTTCAATTAAAACAATAATTGAATATTAGTCCAACTAATATATTTATAAATTATTAATGACGAAAAATGAAATGAGCGCGTATTGGAAAGTATTTAAACGAAATTGCAACTTTAATACTTGTCTCCCACTATTTTTCGGCGAGCCTCTTACCTTCTGTGGAGTACTCGGGAAACCTAATTTCCTAGTGGGCTATGATCCCATTAAATAACACACAACCTTGACTTTGGACAAAAAGTTGTATGAAACTTAACTAGGTAGATCTCTAAGATCAATTGGATCTCATCCAATTCCTAGATCCAATAGGTGGACCTCCAAGTCCGAAACATATGCCAATATATCCAATATATTTCCTAACATTTTTTCCTCTGAATCAACTAAGCCTTGGCTTTGGCTCAACAAGCTTAATGAAACCAGTTAAGCGTGACACATTGACAGTGGGAAAGCTTCGTAATCGAGGTCGATGAACAGGAAATGACATTGACTTTGGCCAACAAATCACAACTTGCCCAAAACGTACGATATGGAACAAAGCTTTCGTGATTCAAACACATCTGTGATGGACAAAGGTCTTGACTTTGGCCAACAAACCAATGCCAATCTTGGATCTTGAGAGAGAATCACTCAATTGAAGGAAAAACGTTTAATATAAAATGAGGGTTTTTGTCGCGATTTGGCAACCAATTTATTATCTTTAATTAGGTCTCATCATATACCCTTAATCATGCATTCTAAAAACATAATAAGGCGCGAATAAAATAATAATGATATTCGGATGGATATATAACAAACTTTGTTCTTAGAACAAATCTCTCATTTTCCTCTCTCCCGCTAGCACTATTCATACTTCTACCCAATTACATAATACTTCTAAAGAAACCTCATTTACATTGAGGGGAATTGGTGAGAAGAGAAATACAAAGAGAATAGAGATAACAGGCTGGACACGCAGGTCCAATTTAATAAATTTTAAATTTACTACAATAATTTCCAAAATTGCCCTCACCCTTCTAATATTCATTTGATATACATTATTCATTCATACATCCAAGTATTCACACAAAGCATGTTATTCAATCAATCTAATCCAATTAATTAATCTTTGAATTAATGATCATCAAATGTTCAAACAACGATTTGATTTGTGCGAGTCCAACTCGTTTAAGAATAAATACTCAAAGTACGTATTCTTGAATTATATCGAACTACAATTTTAAATCCAATTTAAATTATATTCAATACTAATTCATATTTAATTCCAAATTAAATAATTACACTTTTAAAAGTGCCTTTTAGACTTGGATTCCAAATCCAATCTATATGGGTCTCAAAGGCCCAATTAGTATCCAATACTTTTAATTAAAGTCCAATGGGCTTTTAATTAATTCTTTAGGCTTGGGCTTTTGTCTAAAATGGATCTAACCCATAATGCCTAGGCCCAATAGGAATCACCCTTATGCCATAAAATCAATTTTGGCCCAATAGGCCCAATTAAATTTTTGAAGGCCCAATTGTCATATTTGGACTTTATGGAAATGGTTTTAGGCCCAATTGGATCCAACCCAATTGTCCTAAACCAAACTTGGCCCAACCAAGCCCATTAAGCCCAATTACAACAATTAAATTAATACAACATTCTAAATTACATATTAATTCAATTAAAGTGCAATCACCATAATTAATTAATTAACCTAATGTTTCCAAAACATCAATTTAATCTAATTAATCATAACTAATTCCCAAATTCATGTCCAACACAAAATTGGGGCAAAATCAATTCTCCAAGAACATGCATAACTCACGGCCAAGGCAATAAATAATCATTCAATTTGATTTCAATCCAATTTAAATCAACATTCAATATTTCTATCATGCCATCAACACATCCAATATGTCAAATTTTGAAAATCCACCATGAGTTCTATCTATGGTGCATTCGGCCAAGCTAAGGAAATTAGGGAAAATTTTATCCAATTCATTTTCTCAATTCCTAAGATGTACAAATCCAATTCAACATCATACAAGCTCAACCAAACCATCAATTTAAGAAAATACATACTCCAATCATAAATTCCCAAATTAAAGTCCATAAACCCTAGATTTTCAAATCAAACTTAGATTGCTCTGATACCATTGTTAGTGTTCCTAGAACATGACAAGATCGTCTAAGAGTGATTTGTGTGTGAAAAGCAAAGAGGAGTTGCGGAAAAAACTTACTTTGCTTGGATGAATTTCATGACTTTTTCTTTGTTGAAGATGAAGCTCCAAGCTTGGAATAGAGTTCTAAACCCTTGGGTGAGTTTTCCTATCACCTTGATTCACTCATTTATGTGCTAGCATGAACAATTTTGAAAGAAAAATTGTCCCTCCATGAGTGCAAAGTTTTGGCCAAGAGGTAGAGAGGAGAAGAGAGAGTTTTTCCTTTGCTGTAAATAGTAACTAGTGCTCACTTCCAAAGTTGACCAAGTAATTTATACTTAGTTTGTGTGTTGAAATTAGCTTGAGTGTGTCAAAAGAAATCTAAGCTTTTTCTCAGCTAATAACAACTTTCATCACTTGTGTGGACATTTGATGTAAGTTGGTGGGCCCCACTTTAAATTCCAAATTTAAGTCGGACAATCCAACACGCAACGTCGCTCGGGCCCGGGTTCCTTTAATTCTGAATTAAACGAATTGTCGTTGCGACTTAATTAAATCCAATTTAATTAAATAATAATGCCTCACAATATTATTACTAAAATCGCTTATAAATTAATTCTAAATTAATTCGTTCACTTGAATTAAAATCCAATTTTAATTCCGCGTTGAAATCTAATTTCAATCAATATATCTGATATATTATTTTAGCCCAAATAAATAAATTAAATAGAAAAATCTAATTTAACTATTAAATTTATTTTACCGATTAATTCTAAATTAATCGCGTTCTCTCTTCTCGTCGAATTAATCACAGATTAATTCTTACCGTAATTAATCCCAGATTAATTTTCTCTCTCATAATTAATCCTAGATTAATTTTGTTCGAGTCAAATCTCAACGGTGAATCTTCGGGAAGCGACCCAAGAGATCCCTGATATGTTGGCAGTAAATACGGTCATCGGACTATCCGAATACGTGCGTACCCGGTACCACGTTCCTACCGATTTACAAGACATGGTTGGCTTCTAGCAAAGCACCGTGCCTTCCCAATTCTCCAGAAATATTCTTCGGCAGAATACAAGATCTTTGTCATTTGTAGTATACGTAGTATTGCGTATTATGATCCAGTATCAGAAGTCACATGCTAGGCCTAAGGCTGGAATTGTGTCTGCTCCGTACGAAGCATATATCGGATCATTGACAACTAGTCTCTATAATTGGATAATCATGACCTAGTTATATTATCTCGATGACTGCAGTACTTAAGAGTACCAGTTCTGTATCCTTGCGTGATCATCATCTCCATATGACTGAAGTGATACTTCCATCTTGAAATCACACCCAATACACTACGATCCTCAGTATACCCAGAAGAGGCGTACACAGAACCTGTTAAAGCCCCTGACGACCAAAACCAAAGTATACTGATTGTCGTAAGTATTAGTGATGCAAGTCTCAGGTTAAGACCAAATACATCTACCCTGATTCGAATTCCCATAGACACATAGTCATACTGCCAATGAGATTCTGAGGGGTCTATCCAGAGCGAAGCTTTTTCTATACCATCGACAAACAAAACCTCATATTACACTTGCATGAGTATCCAATACCCAAATATATGAGAATTATGTCATTACGCTTTCATAACACGCACAAGTGTAATACTAACATATTCTGCATTATCGATGTCCAGTCTCGATAATACTAAGACTATGGATATTTAATGATTAAACTTTACGTAGATTAATATTGTATCATATCTTATTAATCTGGTACTAATCATATGGACTTTTATCATTTTGTCTTCTAGTTGAAGGATGGATAGTGGGTATGATGCATACGTTTCAGGATTTTTAAGTTTCGTGTTTGGTCGTATGTGTTTAGGGAGAGATTTGTTGTTTGTGGCTTTTGCTAGGACATTTTAGAGACTATAGACCTAAGTTCCCGATAGTCAAAATACCTTTCAAATTCGTTGTGCCTTGAACTGACCGCTGACTGTCCTTCTTATTCATAGCGACTGTCAGGAATGTCTGACGTTGAATCCTCTTCTGCCAAACCCATAAAACCTCAACCTCCTTGCGCTGAAGAATCTTCCTCGAGCTCGCGGGGACCCAGCGTAAAGGATTTGGATACTACCTCTACCCCCTCTAAAATAGAAAATGATACATACCATCACAGAGTTCCCCAGAAAGATCCTGAACCGGGAGAACTGGGCAGTTCGGCCTTAAATATGAACCGGCCTTCTAGAATAACTGAGGATGCTTTGGCCGTGCTCCATCAACAATACGAAATTCTCATAGATATAGCCCTGGAAGTCCCAGCCCCGTATCATCGAGCAAGTCAGTCTGACGAAGGCTCGGTTGCTCTTCTCCCTGCCTTCTTCGAATGTGGTCTTTGGTTGCCCATCCAACTATACTTCATAGGGATACTGGCCAGGATGGAGATCGCCTTCTGCCAGCTAAGCTTGAACAGCTAGAGAATCTTGGATGGATTGTACGTAATCTGGCATCGGGCATGCCTTGGTGAGCCGACCTTTGAATAAGTGAAGAGGTTGACAGACTGAAGGCCAACCTAAAAACACACCACGGTTGGTACTACCTCTCCTCCTATACCGAGGTGCCTAACATCGTCCTAAAACTCCCCGACTCCAAAAAAAACTTTAACGATACATGGTTCTAGGCCACGGGAGACTGGGGTCGAACCAGGCCGACATTTTCAGATGAGACCGAAGTCTCAGACATCTTCAGGGCGGAAGGTTAGGAACCGATCCCTTAGTGTCTTTATTTCCCTCTCTTTATGATAGAATTATAACTCCCCAGTCCTTCTCAGCCTGCTGGAGGGATCCTCCCAAGGTTTCCCATGGGGTCCGAACTCGGATAATACACACCCGAAAATATGCCGACCACTGGAAAAAATTAGTCGATGGCGCGGCATTGACGGCGTTGGGCCTCATTCAAGGTGCACCCCCACAGGCCCCGGGACGGCTAGGTAGATTCTTATTAACCTTCTAACTGATCCATTTGTATGATTAACCCAAAAATGAGTAAAGTGGTCTGAACACCGAACTGGCCTTGTCTCTTGCCTTTGCTATTTTGCAGGAATATCGAGGTGGCCAAAATATCTTGACCAGCTGGTAGGTGCAGCCAAGGGGACCGGTTCGGTCGAAGCTGGGTCCTCTCGGAAACGGCCAACAGTTGCCGAGGCCAAAAGGAAAACCAAAGAGGTGGCCCGACCGACTGCTCAAGTCTCAATCTCCACGTCGAGGGTTCTCCTGGCAACTACAACCCGACCTTCTAGCCCTCCAAGGCCTGCTAGCAAACGAAGACCCATGATTGGGACGCTAGAGGCCGAGCCGGTGGAAGAGGAAGAGGAAAAACAACCTCTGGTCCGGAGGCAGGCTGCTCGGAGAGAGAGAAGAACTGCAGAGGCCTCCTCCAAGAAAGGAAAATGTGTCGTGGTGCTCGGGGCGGACGATGTAGGACACAGAAATCGGCGAGGATGTTCCAGGCTCATGGCCCGATGAGGAGTACGGAGTAGCCCGCGGGGGACTAAACCGGAGAAATAAAATAGAGTCGCCACCCAGTGTGAACTGGGAAATGATTTAAGCCGCACTCATCCTTCGCAATGGAAGACCTCAAACCGTTGGGTTTAGAATGGTCCCTTACTTATGCCACTTGTAATGAATGGATTTGTGCAATAATCTAACCAAGTCTACGCAACATGTACGCAAGATAACCTACATCTGGGTTCGCATACAACATATATCTAAGTTTGCATATAACCTATATCTAAGTTTGCATGCATAAAAGTAAATTGACATAACGGTAGGCATACAATTTCATGAACATGTTAAATTGATAAATGCGAAAATATAAACAATAAACAGAAATTAAATGCGAAATAATAAAAGACTAATAATGCGAAATAAATGCGGAACAATAAATCTGTGACCAAAGAACTTGGCCGTTTTCAATATAGGACTTTGCATACCCGGTAGGACGTATTCCACGTCCAACTGAGCATGTCGATTCCAGGACGACAAAATAAAATATAACAAAGGGTGCCCTCAGGTCTTAACTTTTAAGTCACTTCTCGGGAGTGCGTTGGGACGTCGCCGGAAGGGTTAATGCTCCGCAACTCCTCCGGTTCACTGGTTCAATGTTTTCCTTCGTCGCCTCGCTGTTTTGGGCTGCTGTGTTTTTGCTGCTGTTTTCGGGTTGGTTCGGGGGCCGATTTTCTGGGCTGTTTGGCGAACTGGTTTGGGGTATATTTTGGGACTGGTTTGGACTTAGTTTTGGGGTGATTTTTAGGGTAAGAGAGGGCTTATGGTTCGTTGGCAGTGTGTGCATCTGCCGAGTGGGTTGTAAGCTGTCCAGTTTTGTGGCCTGTGAGTTGGGTCGGTTAAGGGGCTATGCGTGAGGTGTGAGGTGTTGATGAGATTGGTGTGTGTGCCTTAGTTTCGTCAGTGAATGTCATGTGTGAGTAAAGTGTCGTGAGTGAGTGAAGTCTGCATGAGTGGTGTGGCTTGTTTTGAGTGTGTGTTAGTGTGGGAATGAGTGTTGATTGCATGTCTATGGTTTGATCTGTGTGTTTTTTTAATTTTGAGAGTCGATGAGGGTTGTTTTGTCACGCGTAGGCTTCTGGCTGTTGAAGAAACATGCAAGGTGAGTGTGAGGGTGTTCACGTGATGAGGTGTTGTCAGTTGCATGGAGTGATTAATTTAGGGTTTCATGTTTTGGTTCCCAAGGTTTATTATTTTGCCGTGTGGAGTGAGGGGTGAGAGCCAAGGGACAGAGTGGAGAGTGGCGTGGATAATAGGGTTATCGTGTCTTGTGTCGGTTTGGCTATTCAGGGTTTAAGGGCTGTGTATTTTTGTTGGCTTTGTTTTGTTGGTTATTGAGGGGTCGTTGTTTATAAGCTTAGGGTTTCGGCTGTGAGGATCTTTGTTTACAAGTTTAGGGTTTGCTGCATGAGAGGTTGTTTTGCTTGAGTGTTCTTGGTGGTCTGCGTTTGTTAAGGGGCTGTGAGTGTTTGTGAAAGGCTATGAGAAGGAGTGGTGGCCGAGAGTTGAGAGACGTTGTGAGAAGGGTTTACTGGTCGGTTTATTGCATGAAGAGAGTGAGTGTTTAATGGTTTAGGGTTTTGTTTTTTTGCTCACGATGACTGCATGGTGTTTCGGTTTATGTGATGACTGCTAGGAGCGTGAGAGGGAGAGAGAGTTTTGGGGAGTGAGAAGTGAGCTCCAGTGAGAGAGAGAGGGCGTGAAGATTAGGAGGAAGAAGATAGGTCTTTTTATAAGAGTGGGTTAGGGTTGTCCTTGTATGGGTAGGAAATGAAGATTGTGTGATCATGGGGAATATTTAATTAGTTTGTTATAAGGAAAGGATTTATTTAGTTTATGAAGGTGATTTATTTAGTTTAGGAAAATGATTTGTTTAATTTAGGAAGGTGATTTGATTTGATTTATTTAATTTAGGCATGGGATTTGTTTTGATTTTAATTGGATTTGATTTAATTTATTTGATTTGATTAGATTTAATTTAATTTGTGACATGTGTTTTAAATGTTTTAATTATTTTTGGATTGGGCTTGGGCGAAATGGGCTTTGGATGGGTGCGGGGGTTTTTTGGACCGAGTCTAACAGTTAAAACAAAGACCAATCGAGCAGATCCCGAGACTAAGCAAACGAATGAAATCTGGCAAGGTATTGATTTTTGAATTTTCCATTCCGACGTCTGTTTCCCGCGACTTCCGTGACTTATCGGGTAGTGCCTCCATACGAGGCTCATCATTGGGCTTCATGTAAAAATTCAGTGTCTACAGTCGCCCCTACTTTGATGGGACTTGTGCAGTGTGTGACAGTGACAATCCTATCAAAGTTATGCATGCATTTTTACTTACCTGGCTCGCCAGGTGCTACCTGACTTGCTGTTGTTCTGAGATATTTCAAGCTGAGTTGATCTGGTGGTGAGGTGCTGCGACCCCTAAGATTCATCCCTGCAAGATGTTGTGATCTCTAGGATTCATTATCGGACTGAGCTAATGTGAGGTGGTTCATTCCCGAACCGTTACTTGAGGTGGTCCATTCCCGAGCCGTTACTGTGAGGTGGTCCATTCTCGAACCATTACTGAGTTGAGATGAGGGTCTTGTTCCCGAATTGTGATGAGGATCTTATTCCCAAATTGAGATTAGGGTCTTGTTCCCTGAATTGAGTTGAGATTGATGGCGAGGTGTTGTGACCCATGGGTCTTGTTCCCGAACCACCGAGTGGGTTTTGTTCCCGAAGTGAGCTGAGGGTCTTGTTCCCTAATTGAGTTGTGGGTCTTGTTCCCGATTGTGGGTCTTGTTCGCAAATTGAGTTGCGGGTCTTGTTCCCAAATTGATTTGCGGGTCTTGTTCCCAAATTGAATTGCGGGTCTTGTTCCCGATTGTGGGTCTTGTTCTCAAATTAAATTGCGGGTCTTGTTCCCGACTGTGGGTCTTATTCCCAAATTGAGTTGTGGGTCTTGTTCCCGATTATGGGTCTTGTTCCCGAATTGAATTGCGGGTCTTGTTCCGATTATGGGTCTTGTTCCCAAATTGAATTGCGAGTCTTGTTCCCGATTATGGGTCTTATTCCCAAATTATGTTGCGGGTCTTATTCCCGATTGTGGGTCTTGTTTCCAAATTATGTTGCGGGTCTTGTTCCTGATTGTGGGTCTTGTTCCCAAATTGAGATGTGGGTCTTGTTCTCGATTGTGGGTCTTGTTCCCAAATTGCGTTGCGGGTCTTGTTCCCGATTGTAGGTCTTGTTCCCAAATTGAATTGCGGGTCTTGTTCCCGATTATGGGTCTTGTTCCCAAATTGAATTGCGGGTCTTGTTCCCGATTGTGGGTCTTGTTCCCAAATTGAATTGCGGGTCTTGTTCCCGATTGTGTTGAATGTGGGCTTTATTCCCGAACTGTGTGGAGAGTGGGATTTTTTCCCGAGCTGTGTTAAGAGTGGGCTTTATTCCCGAACTGATTGTGGACTTTGTTCCCGATCTGTGCTGAGAGTGGGCTTTATTCCCGAACTGAACTGTTGGTGGGCTTTGTTCCCGAACTGTGCTGAATGTGGGCTTTATTCCCTGGGCTTTATTCCCGAACTGTGTAGAGAGTTGGCTTTGTTCCATGGGCTTTATTCCCGAACTGTATTGATTGTGGGCTTCGTTCCCGAGCTGTACTGAATGTGGACTTTGTTCCATGGGCTTTATTCCCGAACTGTGTTGACTGTGGGCTTTGTTCCCGAGCTGTACTGAATGTGGGCTTTGTTCCCTGGGCTTTATTCCCAAGTTGTGTTGACTGTGGGCTTTGTTCCCGAGCTGTACTGAATGTGGACTTTATTCCCTGGGCTTTATTCCCGAACTGTGTTGACTTGGGCTTTGTTCCCGAGCTGTACTGAATGTGGGATTTGTTCCCTGGGCTTTATTCCCGAGTTGTGTAGAGAGTGGGCTTTGTTCCCGAACTGCGTTGAGAGTGGGTGTTGTTCCCTAGGCTTTGTTCTCGAACTGTGTTAATAGTGGGCTTTGTTCCCTGGGCTTTGTTCCCGAACTGTGTAGATTGTGGGCTTTATTCTCGAACTGTTGATTGTGGGCTTTATTCCCGAACCTGTTGATAATGTGGGCCTCGACCCTGGGATTCATTCCCGAAACTGCTGATAGTGTGGGCCTCGTCCTGGGATTCATTCCCGAAACTGTTGATAGTATGGGCCTCGACCCTGGGATTCATTCCCAAAACTGCTGATAATGTGGGCCTCGACCCTGGGATTCATTCCCGAAACCGCTGATAATGTGGGCCTCGACCCTGGGATTCATTCCCGAAACTACTGATAATGTGGGCCTCAACCCTGGGATTCATTCCCGAAACTGCTGACAATGTGGGCCTCGACCCTGGGATTCATTCCCGAACTGCTGATAATGTGGGCCTCGACCCAGGGATTCATTCCCAAAACTGCTGATAATGTGGGCCTCGACCCAGGGATTCATTCCCCAAACTGCTCGTCTTTGCCGCTTTTTCCTTTTCTTCAAAACCTGCGAACAAAACAAAAAAATGTGTGTATGTGACGTGTATGCATGGATGTATTTCCTATTCCGATGGGTTAGGCCTTCCTTGTGCTCTTTGGTGCCATTTGCCTATAACTGTCTTTAGTCGCCCCCATGGGCCTGTTTTCTGTTTCCTTCTGCCAGTTCCTTTCTGGTGATTGGTCAGTCCTCTTTAGTCTCATTTGCTCAATTTCTCGTTGTGTCTCTTATTTGCGGGGTGGTAGACTAGTCGCCCCCAGTCTTGATTTAGCTTTCTACTCTCCGCTGCTTGCATTAGGTCAAGGTGGACCACATGATATGGCATTCTACATCATCATATTATATCACATGCTACGAAATAGTCTCAATAGTTACACATATTATTGCCCTCAAAGAATGCCCAGTATTGAAACCAGAGAACCTTCAAAACATTCAACGCAACTCAAATCCAAGTCTTTGAATAAATGATCTAAGCCAGACTCAAAGTGTGTGTGTGCAAAGGTTCTTTTGCAGATTCATCCCCAGGTAAGCCAACTCAATGATTTTGTCAAAAAAAATGGGATCGATGGGTCAAACCAACCTAGATGTCTCAATTATGCCTGCAGTTGCTTTTATGTGCTCAATGTGGTATGGTTTTCTTTCTTTTTTCTTTTCATTTTGAACTTCTTCTTTTTTTCTTTCTTTCTCTTTTTTTCAACACACCTACCCTTTAAGGTAGCATTTCTCCTCATGGTGGTCCTAATACTCCCTCATGGGTAGCTTCACGTTTATCGGTTATATGTGGTTCAATTTTTTTCCTTAGAGACTTTTCTTTCATTTTAACCATACCACACATCATAACATAAGCAAATCAATATAGACATCTAAGCAAATGGTCATTCACCGACCTATAATTTCTTCAACTAGTCACCTTGCCAACTACTTAGGTTTTCACCGCTAAGAACCTATAATAAAGTGCTTACGAGTCTAACATAGATCAATCACTCAAAGTATCAGATAAAAGCACATCAAGAGTTTATTGTTTCTAAGATTTCTCCCTAAAGCAAACCATTTCATAATCG
>SKCR01003706.1:0-22653 GCA_019454045.1 Zanthoxylum bungeanum
TCTGAAGACGTTGAGGAAAAGGTGGAGGTGGAGTGATCTGTTCTTTTTCCTTTTCTTTCTTCTTTCTTCCATTTTTTGCTTTGTTTCTTTTGGAACTTCCTCAGCAGTTGAATTGACTCCAACATCTTTGTTGATTTCAGTACCGCTCTTTAACATGATGGCATGACATTTTTCCTTCCCCATGTTTCTTGGATTTGGCTCTGTGTTGCTGGGAAGGGTACCTGGCGGTCTGTAACTCTGAGCATTTGCCAGTTGTCCCATTTGATTCTCTAGTGCTTTAATAGAAGCAGATTGACTTTGAATTAATGCCGCTTGAGATTGAAATATAGCATCATACTTTTTTAACTGAGTTAGCACTTCTGTTATGCCTGGTTCATTTGTCTGCTCCTGGCTTTTGTTCTGCTGTTGGAATTCAGGTGGTGGATAGTTCTGCTGTTGAAATCCTGGTGGTGGATTGTTCCTTTGTCCAGAATTGTTGCTCCATGAAAAATTGGGATGATTCCTCCACCCTGGGTTGTAGGTGTTGGAATATGGATTGTTTCCCTGTCTGTTAAAATTGTTGACATAATTCACCGTTTCTTCAGGTTGAGTTGGCTCTGGTGCTCCTCCATATGTTGAACTTGTTGCTCCAATATTGCTTTGAGTGTTGAGAGTCTCCATGAATTTGCATATCTGGTCCAGTTTGGCACTAACTGCTGTGTTGGCTCCAACTTCATAAATTCCTGCAATTCTTTGAATCAAGCTCCTTTCTGTTGGCCACAAGGAATTGTTATTGGCCATCTCTTCGATTAGGTCCCAGGCTTGATCTTCTCCTTTTGACATCAAAGCTCATCCAGCAGCAGCATCAATAGTGGTTCTCATCAATCCAGAAAGTCCATTATAGAAAGTTTGGACTTGAAGCCATTTTGGAATCTCATGGTGAGGACATTTCCGGAGCAGATCTTTGTATCTTTCCCAAGCTTCGTACATGGATTCTGAATCTTGCTGCACAAAGGATGTGATGGCATTTCTCAGTTTTGCTGTTCTGGCTGGTGGAAAGTACTTTGCAAGGAATTTGGTGGCTAGGGTGTTCCATGTTGTGATGGAACCTGCTGGTAGTGAATGTAGCCAGGCCTTTGCTCTGTCTTTCAAAGAGTATGGAAAACCCGCAATCTCATTGCTTCTTCAGCTCCTCGATTGTAATTGAAAGTGCCGCAAACTTCCAGGAAGTTGCTGATGTGGGCGTTAGGATCTTCAGTTGCATTCCCTCCAAATTGAACTGACTGCTGAATCATCTGAATGCATGTTTTGATGTCACACGCATTTGCTGGTAAGGGAGGAAGTACAATACAGGAAATGAGTCTGTCAACCATCGGAATGGTTCTGTCTCGAATGGGAATTGGTGGTGCAACGATCAAAGGTTCAGGTTCCATGTTGACTAAAGCTTCTTGGCCTTCTCGCCTTTCTCTTCTCAACTGTCTGATGGTTCTTTCAATTTCTAGGTCAAGTGGTCGGAGTTCAAAGCTTCTGGTTCGTCTCATGAAGTGTCAAAGAACCTGTAACACAAGAAAACAGAAATAATAAGTAAAAAGAAATTAGATACAAGTAAAGGTTTATAACCCCTAAACTAATAGTAAAAGATAACTAAGTCCCCGGCAACAGCGCCAAAAACTTGACCGGCGTAAACACACACGTATAACGCAAGCGCACGTATCGTTCAAGTAGTATAAAAATATCGATCCCACGAGGACTTAATATCTAAACTATTAATTTTATGAGGTCAAATGATTACTAATATCTAACAAGTTGATTGATTGATTTGAAATGGTGACGATTCTAAATTTAAAAGCAAGTAAATAAAATTGTCGAAAATAGGTTTTAAGAAAATTCAGTATTAAAAACTATCTAGGGTTGTGATTTCTTCCAATATCATTTTAAAGATGAAGTTGTTATCTTAAAGTTGGGTAATATATTGATTTATTAACCTGGAACACTAAATTATGTGTAAGCCTCTGTCGATGGTTAGACACAAATACCCAGTTTAACTCAATGAACCATATGCCTATGTCAACCGAATTATCTGGATTCATTAAGTTTAAGTTCGAATTATGGCTACCCCCGCCCGACAGGTATATGTCTATCCTGTAAGGAAATCTATTAAAGGTTATATATCCTCAAGGGAGATCGTGGGCTATTGAGTCTAAGGTTTTAAACTTAAAATCCCTATGTCTAGTTCATTTTAAGTTTACCTAATCAATTTTATTAATGGCCAGTTAATAAAAAGCATTAAGATTAAGGCTCAATAAATAAACCTTTATATTACCCAAACCATAATTTAACCCCTTATAAACCGGTGATATTGAAATTCATCACAACCCCAGATAACTAATTTAGTTACCACACATAACTAGGGCTAATAAATACTTAAAAGTAAAAGACATAAAATGAAAATGCTTGAAAGTAATTGCGGTAAAGTAAAAGCTGAAAAGTAAATTACAATAAAATAAAATGCTAAGGTAAAAGGAATTACTTATACTACTACTAATTTAGATATCTCCCATAAAATAATATATAAACTTGTGATATTATTTTACCAACCAACCAATCTGGCGGTATCCTGATTAAGTCAAATTAAGTCCAACCAGCCATATAGGCAGTAATATTTGTCCATAATCCAGCCATAAAGGCGGTACCAAAATAAATTTACCAACCGACCATTTGGCGGTATCCTTGATTAGTCAGGTTTAAACCACATTAAATTGAATTGCCAACCGACCAATATAGCAGTATCCTTTATTAATCAGTATTTTAAATAGTGAATATATTATTTTTAAGGGAGATTAATCTAAATAGTAATAGTAAAAGAATTACCTTTCACCCTAGCTTGGGAAATTACCTCCTCATTACTGAAAAGTAAAAACTGAAAAATTAAAGAAACAAAAGTATTGTGCGTAAAAGTAAATTGCGGAAAGTCAAAACTGAAAAGTAAAGAAATGAAAGTGCGAAACTGAAAATTAATTACTGAAAACTAAAAATAAACAAACTAGATACAATCTTCTTATTTATTCATTAAGAACTTCAAAGAAGAAAGTATTAATTTTACAAATGAAATGGCTTGGTATTTATAGGTAAAATTTTGCCTCCATCAAATCATCCATCAAATTCTCCACCAAATCCATTATTAATTTCTCCACTAATTACTCCACCAAATCCATAATTGCTCCACTAATTGCTTATCTTGTTTGGTGTTGATTTGATAATTTTTATTAATTATTAATTAATTAATATTTTGCTTTGAAAATGATTGATAATGACTTTTAATAATTACACTCCACACACTTCTGGATGGTTCATCAATTTCGGTCATGAAATCATCATAATTTGAAAATATTTTTCTCTTTCAAAGTTGTAGATCGTTGAGTCTTCTTTAATCTGGAACTTGAATCAGCTCAATCCGATATCGGAGTAAACAGTTATGCCCAAAATACTACAGATGCGCAAAACTGGAATTTCCAAAACTGCACTTCGTCAAAAACGCCCTTTCAAGTTTCCAATCTCCAAAATTAATATAGCAAGTCCAATAATTGCCCTTATTTGATCCACATTTCATCCTAAATGATTTCATTGAGTCCCGATATTATTTTATCTGCAAAATAAAATAAAACATATCAAAACGTTCATCAAACCCGAGAAACTAAACAAAATATTAAGTAAAAGGGGCGGTAAATATTGATATATTTTCCGCTCATCAGTTCCACCAAAGCCCTATCTAGGCCGGGCATCTAATTATAATCCCATGCAAAACAATATTTGTATTCTAGTAGTAAACAGAGCAATTTTTCGCGTACCTGGGGGCTCAATTCCTTGCTGACATATGTTATGCGCTTATTGTATTCATCCCTCATATTTACCTCTTCTAGAGCATCTTGTCCTCTTGAGAAGTTTGTCTTGCGTCGTTCGTTCAGCGCGTATTCGTCCTCCAGTGTGTCTTCTCCCTCTATCAAACAGTCCACCCCACACAGTTCTTTCACCTTATCCTCCATCTGGTGCGTCAGCAGCTTCCCTCTTAAAGCAGAAACAGCGACCAGTGCCTCGTCCTCATTTTTTTTTTCCAGAACGTAGGCCATTAAATTGGCCTTAGAGGCCGCAAGGGCGGCTTGCTCCTTACTGTGGCCGTGCTCCATTGATACCGATATATGTGGGTTCTTCGAAGACCACTGTGGTTGGTCTTGTTTATGCGAACAGGTAGTTTAACAATCCAGCGGGGCATGGCTCGTCATTCTGAGCTACGATGGTTGGGCTTTCTCCTTCGTTCAGGACTCTGGTTGGCCCATAGTTTCCCTCATACATATAGTATTCGGCCGAGTTTGTGTCTGCGGCGAAGGGTTGTTGTCGGCGTGTACGATTTCTACTTCATCCCTTTGGTTCCAGAAAACCAAGCACTGATGGAGGGATGATGGGATGCATCGGTTGCCTGTTGGATAATATTACCCATAGCGTCACTATTTGTACAGATCATGGTGTTGTTGTACAAATTAACTATGTGACAAGGAAATTGCACTCTCATCATTTGTGATTAGATCACCATAAATGTATAAATGAAGAGAGGTCCATATGATTAGTTCCTGGATTGAGAATGATATGAGACAGTATCAATCCACGAAGGATTAATCATTAAATATCCCTAGCCGGAGTATTATCGAGACAGGACATCGATAATGCGGAATATGCTAGTATTGCACTTGTGCGCGTTGTGAGGGCACAACGGCATAGTTTTCATATATTTAAGTATTGGATACTTATGCAAGTGCTATAGGAGGTTGTGTTTCACCGATGGTACGGGAAACAGCTTCGCTCTGGATAGACCCCTCAGAATCCCATTGGTATTATGACTATGTGTCTATGGGAGGCCGAAATCAAGGTAGGTGTGTATAGTCTTAACCTGAGACTTACATAGCTAATACTTACGATAATCGATAGACTTTGGTCTTGGTGGTACAGGGCTTTAACCGGTTCTGCGTACACCACTTCTGGGTTTATCAGAGAGTCGTAGTGTATTGGGTGTGATGTCAAGACGGAAGTATCACTTCAGTCATAGTGGAGATGATGTCACGCAGGATACGGTACTAGTGCTCTTGATTGTTGCGCAACCAATCGGGATATTGTGACCAGGTCATGAATATCCGATTATAGAGATTATGTTACCAGACATCCGATATGTGCTTCGGACGGGGTAGACACTTATCCAGCCCCAGCCCTAGCATGTGACTATCCGATACTGGGCCGATACACACAATACAATGGTATACTACGCTTGATACAGATCTTAATATTCTTATAAGAATATGTCCGGAGAATTGAGAAGACTTGGTGCTTTGCTAGGAGTCGACCTTGTCTCGTAAATCGGTAGAACGTAGTACTTGGTACGTACGTGATTCGGATACTTCGACGACCGTATTTACTGCCAACATATCCGGGGATCTCATGGGTCGCTTCCCAAAGATTCACCGATGACGTATGACTCGCACTTTTAATTAATCTGGGATTAATTAGATGAGAGAGAAAATTAATCTGGGATTAATTACGGAGATATTTTATCTGGGATAAAATATCATTTAAAGAGAGAGAACGATTAATTTGGAATTAATCGATTAATTAATATATTTGATATATTAAAGGAAAATGGATTTCGACGCGGAATTGAAATTAGATTTTAATTCGGGCGAGCGGATTAATTTAGAATTAATTCGTTAGTGACGTGAATAGTGATTTCGCTAGGCGTAATCATTTAATTGCGACGCGATGGAAAATTCGTTAATTTGGAATTAGCGAACCTGAGCCCGAGATTATTTGCGAGCGTATTCATATTTCGAATTTGAGTGCGGCACGTCAAATCAAGCGTCAAATCATTAGTCGCATCAAGTGTCAAATCACTTGTCACTTTGAGTGATGTGACTTGACAAGATTGATTGATGTGATTGATGGAGGTAGTTGAAGCATTTAAATGCTTGACTTTTTCAAATGAAAAAGTGTATATGGTTTATTAATTTTTGAAATAAAATAAACCTAATACACATTTTTCTTTGCTCTCTCTCTCTCTCCTCACGTTTTGGAAGCAACATTCTCCTTCTCTCTCACGCATTTTCTTCTTGTTCTTGAGGCAGTCCACTGCCATGAAACACAAGGGAAAATGGGGAAGCAAAGTGTGATTTTATGGTAAAATCAAGAGTGCTAGCACACTCCGGGATCAATGCGAAGGTGATAGGAAGTATACCCATGAGCCGGGAACCAAAATGATGAAGCTTGGAGCTTCAAATCTTGAAGATAAGGGGCGCAAATCACTGTTCACAGTAGCCCACTGCAGTACAGTCCACCAGTGAGCAGATTTCGTTTTTGTTGCCCAATTCGTCGCTCAACCGCTCGATGTAAGTATTCCGCAACTTCGTCGTTGTATTCACTTGTATTTCTTGCTTGTATTTTGATCTTGGGAACCTATAGAAACTCCAACACTACCGTGTATCCAGTCTCGTCCCAGAAGCATATTGTATGAGGTGGGCCCATCGATGATGAAAAACACCACCGTCTTCGTAGTGCTTCCCACCTGCAAGTCCAGTGGTATAACTCCTTTAACAGTCGTCGCTCCTCCGTTAAAACTGTTGAGGACTACTTCTGTGGGGAGGAGGTCCTCCTCGGAATTGGCTAAACACCCTAGCATACTAATTGGAATTTCATTTATGGCTGCTCCGTTATCAATCAGTACCTTGGATACGGGGATGCCATTGGCCTTCGCCTTCACGTATAATGGCCTTAGGTGCTTTGTCATCTGAGCTGGTGGCTTTGGGAAAATCACTTTCCTTGACGTGCCAATTTCCATGGCTTGATCTCCCCCTTTGTTAACTTGGGATGACTCGTATTCCATATCCCACCGAGAAGGTGGCAGTGAGGGAGGTATCTCCTGGGAGATGTGATTGATGGTCGACCTTCTCTTCTCGGCCTTGGTGACAGCCCGTTTTACCTTAGGCGTTCCATATAGAACGAGGAATGGGTATTGCCCTAGGTCTTCTCCTAGTGTTCCGACTGCTGGATTCCCGGCCTCATATAGTTCTTTCAGAAGCCGATTTGGTGAAATTCCCCTTCTCCTGGCTTCTGTCCTAACTTCAATCTCCTCTTCTATATCCGTCAGTTCTTCCTCTTCGGCCTCTCGGCTTGCAGTATTTCCGTATTTTTTGGAAAGTGCCACAAATTCGGCCTCATCTCCCTCATAAATATCGTCACTCTGTCCAGCTTCCCCATTATCGTTTCCCCGGAACTCTCTGGGCAACAAGTAGTGATTTGCCACGACTGGTGGCATGTTGTCGAATTGGATGATGATGGGAGGCTCCTCATCATCGGTCCCGTCCCATTTCCTTCCACAAAGCTTAGTGTACTTGTCACCATTGGTCACTTTCTTTCTTTTCTCGTCATGTGCCTTCTTGTGGTCTTTTGACTTCTCTGTTGAGTCTTCATTTTTTCCTCTTTTTTTTCCTCTTGGGATACGCGAGCTTTTATAGTGCCGCTTGATAACCGATTTAAGCAGTTCCACCAACGTTTTCTGCAGTTCTGAGTAGTGCTTGTAACTGCTGGGTCGTGTGCCTTAACTGCCTGATCATGGCGGAACAACCGCTCAACTGCTTTGGTAGTGAAGATAACTGCATCGCACGTTTTCGTTCTGGTGATTGGCTCGATCGTTCTAAGTCTGTTGTCACTCTTCGCCTATTGCCCTTCTTCTTTTCGCACCTCTTCTCGTTCTGGGACGAATTTCATCTTTTTTATCGGCCAACAATTGTCCCCCAAATTTACCTCGATTGAACTGAGAGGGACGATCGAGGTGAATTTCATCTTTTTTTGTGGTTCGTTGTATTGGCGCGGCTGTTGTATCGTCCAAACATGGCTTCAGTAATCCCCCGAGATTTATTGGTGTCAATCTCGATTCCCCGTTGGTGTACTAGAAAACCTAAGAAGTTGCCTGTACATACCCCAAAGGCGCACTTGGCAGGGTTCAATTTAAGCTTGAACCTTCTCATTCGTTCAAAGGCTGATGCTAGATGGCTAAAATGCTCATCTGTAGTTACGGATTTAGCCACTATATCGTCAACGTAGACTTCTAGGAATTCGCCCTGCGGGGATTTTATCGGCCAACAATTGTCCCCCAAATTTACCTCGATTGAACTGAGAGGGACGATCGAGGTGAATTTCATCTTTTTTTTGTGTTCGTTGTATTGGCGCGGCTGTTGTATCGTCCAAACATGGCTTCAGTAATCCCCCGAGATTTATTGGTGTCAATCTCGATTCCCCGTTGGTGTACTAGAAAACCTAAGAAGTTGCCTGTACATACCCCAAAGGCGCACTTAGCAGGGTTCAATTTAAGCTTGAACCTTCTCATTCGTTCAAAGGCTGATGCTAGATGGCTAAAATTCACATCTGTAGTTACGGATTTAGCCACTATATCGTCAGCGTAGAATTCTAGGAATATGCCGATCATGTCATGAAAGATTGAATTCATGGCTCGTTGATACGTGGCACCGGCATTCTTTAGGCCGAACGGCATTACTGCCCATTTGTAGCATCCTAGAGACCCTCGGCATCTAAAGGCTGTCTTATGCACGTCATCCTCGGCAATGTAAATTTGATTATAACCCGCATACCCATCCATAAATGAGTATACTTGATACCCTGCCGTCGAATCCACTAGGGAATCGACCGTCGGCATTGGGTAATGGTCTTTTGGCGTTGCTAAGTTCAAGTTCCTGAAGGCTATACAAATCCTTATCTTCCCATTCTTTTTTCTTGACTGGGACGATGTTGGACAACCATTCTACATATCTTGTCGTTCTAATAAACTTTGCCTCCAACAGTCGCTCGACCTCCTTTTAAATATCAGGTAAAACATTAGGCGCGAACCTCTGTGGAGGCTGCCTATGAGGCCTTTGATTTGATAGGATTGGCAGCCTATGTTCCACCAAAGCCCTATCTAGGCCGGGCATCTCATTATAATCCCATGCAAAACAATCTTTGTATTCTAGTAGTAAACAGCTTCCTAGAGGTATTCTAGAGGTATTGGTTCCTTGCAGGGGAACACCACTAGGACCAGCTTCCTGACCTCCTACTGTAGGGAGAGGCGTGGTCGACGGCAGCGCTGTTCTGCCTCTTATACATTTGGCCACCAATTCGATCATTGAGCTTAAGTGTTTGGCCATATTTTCATAGTGCAAGTTACTAGTCGATACGAATTTGTCCACAACATGTGAATTTTGGAGCCTGACCTGTTCGACGACATCATGTGTGAATTCGCCAATCAATGCGCGCACCGCATTAGGGATGAGCTCCCTCATTGGTTCGTACCGGCTGACATCTGCTAGACCCTCGAACTGACCCACTATGGCTGGAACGTTGGGCTGGTTGGTTTGCTCCAGTCCACCTTCCTCCGCGGTTGAGCCAATCTGAGTGTTTCTTTTCGGAGGCATCTCCACTTTGTTACACCAATTCTCCCACTGTGGTCACCAAAAACTATTTGCGCAGGTTTTACGCGTGCAGGAAAAAGAGCGTGTAAGGTTCAAACCTCCTGAGACAAAGTCCCAGTAAGGGGTGTAATGAATTAAGTGAATAAGCCTCCAAGTGGCACAAGCACACAAGTTACAGTTCTAGGTTACAAGCTAAGAAATAAAAAGATAAAATATGCTCGATTGAGTCTTCATTTTTTCCTCTCTTTTTTCCTCTTGGGATAGGCGAGCTTTTATAGTGCCGCTTGATAACCGATTTAAGCAGTTCCGCCATCTTTTTCTGCAGTTCTGAGTAGTGCTTGTAACTGCTGGGACGTGTGCCTTAACTGCCTGATCGTGGAGGAACAACCGCTCAACTGCTTTGGTAGTGAAGATAACTGCATCGCACGTTTTCGTTCTGGTGATTGGCTCGATCGTTCTAAGTCTGTTGTCACTCAACCGAAATTGATGAACCATCCAGAAGTGTGTAGTGTGTAATTATTAAAGTCACTTTCAATCATTTTCAAAGCAAAAAATAAATTAATAAATAAATAATAAAAATTATCAAATCATCACCAAACATGATAAGAGATTAGTGGATCAATTAATAATGGATTTGGTGGAGCAATTAGTGGAGCAATTAATAATTGATTTGGTGGATGATTTGATGGAGGCAAAATTTTGCCTTTAATACCAAGCCATTTCATTTGTAAAATTCATACTTTCTTCTAAGGAATTCCTTAAGAATACTAAGAAGATTGTATCTTGTTTGTTTATTTATAGCTTTCAGTAATTAATTTCCGCTTTCGCACTTTCTTTTCTTTACTTTTCAGTTTTTACTTTCCGCAATTTACTTTTACTCACAGTACTTTTCTTTCTTTAATTTTCAATTTTTACTTTTCAGTAATGAGGAGGTAACTCCCCTTTGCTGGGGTAAAAGGTAAAACATTTATGACTAATATTTAGATTAATCTCCCTTAATTATAATATATAAACTAGTTACAACCTGACTTAACGAGGATACCGCCATATTGGTCGGTTGGTAATTATTTAAATTGTTTTAAACCTGACTAAACTGGATACCGCCTGATTGGTCGGTTGGTAATTAATTATTAATTTGACTTAATCTAGATACCGCCTATATGGCTGGTTGGTAATTATCATGCAAAGTTAATATATTATATTAAGGGAGATATCTAAAATAGAAGTAATAAAAGCGGATCCTTTTACCTCAGCATTTTCTTTTATTGTACTTTTACTTTATTTACTTTTCAGCATTTAATTTTTAGTATTTAATTTCAGCATTTACTTTCACAGCATTTTACTTTTCAGCAATTTACTTTTCAGTATTTATTTTTAGTATTTTACTTTATGTCTTTTATTTTATTTAAGTTTTTACTACCTGTAAATATGTGTCGTAACTAAGCCAGTTATCTGGGGTTGTGATGAAATCCAATATCACCGGTTTATAAGGGGTTAAATTATAGTTTGGGTAATATAAAGGTTTATTTATTGAGTCTTAAACCTAATGCTTTTTATTAACTGGCCATTAATAAAATTGAACTAGTAAATCTAAAATGAACTAGACATAGGGATTTTAGGTTTAAGACCTTAGACTTAATAGCCCACGATCTTCCTTGAGGATAGATAACCCTTTAATAGATTTCCTTACAGGATAGGAATATACCTGTCGGGCGGGGGTAGCCATAATTGGAACTTAAACTTAATGAATCCAGATAATTTGGTTGACATAGACATATGGTTCAATTGGGTTAAACTGGATATTTGTGTCTGACCATCGACAGAGGCTTACACATAATTTAGTGTTCCAGGTTAATAAATCAATATATTACCCAACTTTAAGATAACCATTTCATCTTTAAAATGATATTGGAAGAAATCACAACCCTAGATAGTTTTTAATATTAAATTTTCTTAAAATCTACTTTCGAACAATGTTATTTACTTGTTTTTAAATTTAGAATCGTCACCATTTCAAATCAATCAAACAACCTGTTAGATACTAGTAATCATTTGACCTCATAAAATTAATAGATTAGATATTAAGTCCTCGTGGGATCGATATTTTTATACTACTTGAACGATACGTGCGCTTGCGTTATACGTGTGTGTTTACGCCGGTCAAGTTTTTGGCGCCGTTGCCGGGGACTTATTTATCTTTTACTATTAGTTTAGGGGTTAGATACGTTACTTGTATCTAATTTCTTTTTACTTATTGTTTTTGTTTTCTGGTTTCAGGTTCTCAGAAACTTCATGAGACGAACCAGAAGCTTTGAACTCCGACCGCTTGACCCAGAAATTGAAAGAACCATCAGACAGTTGAGAAGGGAAAGGCGAGAAGGCAAAGAAGCTTTAGGCAACATGGAACCTGAACCTTTGAACGTTGCACCACCAATTCCCATTCGAGACAGAACCATTCCGGTGGTTAACAGACTCATTTCCTGTATTGTACTTCCTCTCTTACCAACAAATGCGTGTGACATCAAAACATGCATTCAGATGATTCAGCAGTCAGTTCAGTTCGGGGGGGAATGCAACTGAAGATCCTAATTCCCACATCAGCAACTTCCTGGAAGTTTGCGGCACTTTTAACTACAACAGAGCATCAGAAGAAGCAATGAGACTGCGAGTTTTTCCATACTCCTTGAAGGACAGAGCTAAAGCTTGGCTACATTCACTACCAGCAGGTTCTATCACAACTTGGAAGACTCTAGCCACCAAATTCCTTGCAAAATACTTTCCACCAGCTAGAACTGCAAAGTTAAGGAATGACATCACATCCTTCATGCAACAAGATTCAGAATCCCTTTGCGAAGCTTGGGAAAGATTCAAAGATTTACTCCGGAAATGTCTTCATCATGAGATCGCAAAGTGGCTACAAGTTCAGACCTTCTACAATGGACTTTCTGGAATAATGAGAACCACAATCGATGCTGCTGCGGGAGGAGCTTTAATGGCGAAAGGAGAAGATCAAGCCTGGGACCTAATTGAAGAAATGGCCAACAACAATTCCTTGTGGCCAACAGAAAGGAGCATGATCCAAAGAATTGCAGGAATTTATGAAGTTGGAGCAAACACAGCAGGGAATACCAGGCTGGACAGATATGCAAATGTCTAGAAACACTTAACACGCAAGCAACACAAGTTATCAATCAGTACCGGTGATTACGCCCAAATATGACTTGCGGTTATCGCAGTATAGCTGGGGTGTCGATTCCTCAGAGAGATGGTTACAGGAACTAATTTACTCAAACAAAAACGTTAACGGTAACTTAATAAATAAAACGATAAAAATTGGTAATTATATTAAAGATAAATAAAATAATGAAAAGATATTAAAATATAATGGCAGAGAGATATGACAAAGTTTCGGGAATCCCTCTTGCATCGAACTCCTATATTTAGTTATTGATTCCTATTATTACACAATTGAAGGTTTCACATCCCAAACCAACAACCGGAAAATATTCAATTCTACGCATGATAAATTCTAAGGTAATTAATGATTATTTTCTCTATGTTAACAGCATACAAAAGTCATCGTTACGAGCTATCTAACGTCGACAATATACCCTCAGGCAATACTGCAGCAGAAGACCAACACGCAAAACAACTTTACCAGTCACAATTAAATTCGCAAACCACACATAGAAGAAGCATGACTGGATCTATATGGGATTTGATAAAATATAATTTCTGGATTAATAAATCAAAAGATGATAGAAAATAATAAACATTGATTTTATTAAACAATTAAAAGGTTCGTAGGAATCAAAAACATAAATAATAAAATCCAACACAAGAGTTCATCCCTAGCTTTGCCTAGGGGATTAGTTCCCCATAAAAGAAATAAAAATAACCCGGGATTGGAGAGAATTATTATTCTGAGTCATCACGGCTCCGCGTCCCGGCCTTACGCTCTGATTTCTTCTCTCTCGGCGCGCAGCCTTCTTGCGTTTTCACGTCCTGGAGCTTCACGCAATTATGCGGAGCTTCACGCAATTATGCGCTGCTAGCCTCCCCTCCAAATATTCACGTTCACGCAGCCTTTTATAATGAGCAAAGTTTGAAAACCTAATGCATATTGAGTCCTGGGCCCACGTAACTTCCTTTGATTTGGTCACAACAAACAACAATTTCCTCTTCCTTGGGCCCACATGTGCTTTTCCAATTCTACTTCAAATAATCAACAAGTTTCTTCTTTTGTTTTCTTCATTGGCGCCTGGGCGCCCATTGTGTTCATTGAATGGCGCCGTGGCGCCATTCTCTCTGGTCTTTGTATGAGACCTTGGCGCCTCGGCGCCAATGCTCCTGCTCGTCCTATGTCTTCCAAAAATTCCCAAAACACTTGTGTTTATTCCCGGATCCATGTATTAATATTCCTACAAACAAAAATCACTAAATTAGCGTAAATAATAAATTTTATAAATTAATATAACAATAGAAACTATGTGATAAATATGAATTATACAACTAAATACTTAACAATAGGCCTAGATAAGTGATGTTTCAAAGTACATTTTCATGCACTTATCACAACCCCCAACCAGCTTATTGCTAGTCCCTAGCAATTCAAGCGTAAAATAAAATAAAAAACTAAACTAAAATCAATAAAACTATCTAAGCCACTTTCGTAGGGATCACGATTGCATTTAGCGTATGCAACAAGCCTTTGGACCCCTAGGTGTCCCTAGTGGACGAGTTATAGTCTCGTGAGGGCTTACAGCGACGAAACCCACAAACGTCATTCGAAACCCACAATCATGCAAAATTAAATAGTCCCAATAGTTTCACATAAGTATGTCCTCAGAGAATGCATAGTAATGAAACAATAGAACCTTCAAAGTACTCAACGCAACTCAAATCTAAATCTTTGAATAAATCATCTAAGCTAGACTCAAGTGTGTGTGTGCTAAGGTTCTTCACAGCTTTTATTCCTAGGTAAGCCAACTCAATGATTTCGTTAAAAATCGGGGTCGATGAGTCTAACCAACCTAGATATCTCAATTAAGTTCTGTAGTTGCTTTTATGTGTGCTCAATATGGTATGATTTTTTTCTTTTCTTTCCTGTCTCTTGTTGCATTTTCTTTTGAATTTTTCTTTTCTTCTCTCTTTTGCCATTTTTTTTGTTTCAACACACCTACCCTTCAAGGTAGCATTTCTCCTCATGGTGGTCCTAATACTCGCCCATGGGTAGCTTCACGCTTGTTGGTTATAGGTGGTTTACTTTCTTTCTTCAGAGACTTTTTCTTTTATTTGCATTCATACCATACGTCATAACACAAGCAATTCAGGATAGATATCTAAGCAAACGGTCATTCATCGACATGCAATTTATTCAACTAGTCATCTTGCTAACTACTCAGGCTTCCACTGCTAAAAACCCATAATTAAGTGCTTACGAGTCTAACATAGATAAACTACTCAAATCATCAGATAAAAGTACATTAAAGGACTTATCGTTTCTAAGATTTCATCCTAACACAAACAATATCATCATAGGAACTATGTTTAACTATCAGGGACTAAAAACAAACAAAACAACAAGCACATTTTTTTTTATTATAAATAAATGTATTTAAGACAGGTTTTATCATGCGCATGCATACACCCCCACACTTAAAACTTGCATTGTCCTCAATGTAAGATAAATATAAAGAAAAAGGATTAGGAACAACACTACCAGGGGCGGAGTTGATCAGGTTCCTGTTGGCGAGACTTTGCCTGTGTGGTTGTGTAGGTTGTGCTGACTCCTGTATAAACACTCATGCAAACAGAAAATAAACATGTAGTTAACACACAATAAAATAAAACTAAATTAAATAATGAAATAAAATGAAATAAGTAAATGCAGATGCAAGGGTTGCCTCCCTGCTAGCGCTAAGTTTAATGTCTTCAGCCAGACGTAAACACTCAAGTTGTCATGGTGGTTTCCATCTAGCGTACTGATGAAGACACACGAGGGAATGTTTGTCTAACTGAGGCAGTGTATTCATGGGTCCTCTTAGTTCTGGAGATTGTTGAAATCTTGGACTCTTCGTATAGAAAATTTTTCTCAATGTCCTTTTTAATCTCACAGGCATCATCTTTAATTGAGCATTAACTCTCATTTTTCTCATTTTTCGGTTCTTTGGGATCAGTTTTAGCTCAAGAGGATTTAATTCAGGATGTGGAGAAGTTGTTTCTGGAAGGACTGTTTCTAGCATGTATGACAAATGACACTCACCCTCACCCTGTGGTTGTTTCTCGAGATGTAAACTGTTAAGTTCTTGAGGAGATGGTACTCTAACTTGGAAATGTGACACTTGTTCTCTCTTGGAGGTGTTGGCACTATCATCCTTAGGGTCACCTATAGTGTTGGAAGTATGCTGTATCCCTACCTCTTTACTGCTCCTAGTGATTATGGCATTAACACCTCCTATACTGGATACCTCATGATTAACTTGTGCCATGTGCTGACCTAGTGGATTAGGTTGAGTCTGAGATGTGAATTTTCCTTGTCTTTGTACACTCATGACATTTGTCAATTGAAAGATTTGACTCTTGATTTCTTTTTGGTCTTCAGCTACCTGAGCTATCAATGACTCAATCCTTTGATGGGTTGATTCAAACTTCTGATTGGTCTTACTTTGAGTTTCCACAAAGGCTTGCAGGGTGTCCTCTAAGGAGTTCCTAGGGATGGCAGGTGTGTGATACTGAGGTGGGGTACTGTAACTCCTAGGCTGTGGTGTCTGAGTCGACTGATGAGAGTCTTGTTTCCAACTGAATTGGGTTTTCTCCAACCAGGGTTATAGTGTCTGAGTACGGTGTGTAGGGTTTCCTATACGTTCCTATGCATTGCATTGACTCTCATATGGGTCCCTAGTTGTAGGGCACTCTTGTGTCAATGATCGGTCCTGTTACAAACAGCACAACTTCCTGAGGCTCTAAGTTGGCTACTGTATGCATAGATTTATTGTCCTTAGCTAGTAAGGTTCCATTTGTCTGGCTAATAGTTCAACTTTCGCCTTAAGGCTGTCCTCCTCTCTCAAATGGTGTAGGCTTCTAATGGGAGAGTGAGGTGTGTCCTATCAGTGCTATCCATGGATTAGGTCCAGTCCAGGTATGAGACTTCTTAGCTAGGTCATCTAGGTACTCGAGGCCTCATCAGGGTCATTTTGGATAAACTTGCCGTTACACATTGTCTCAACGAATTGGCGCTCCCTAGGGTCAATCCATCATAAAAGTAACTAACCAAATGCCAACTCTCAAAGCCATGGTGGGGGCAACTAGCTAACAACTCCTTATACCTCTCCCACGTTTGGTAAAGGGTCTCACTGTCTCTCTGTGAGAAGGTGGAAATTTGTCTTTTCAAGGCATTCGTCTTATGGTGTGGGAAATATTTATTAAAAAATGCCTGAGTCATTTCGCCCCATGATCCTATTGATCGCGGTCTTAAAGAATAAAACCAGCTCTTAGCTCTATCCTTAAGGGCAAAATGGAAGAACTTAAGTCTAATTGTGTCAGTGGTTCCAAACCGGTCATGGAAGGTTGCTACTACCTCTTCAAACTCCCTAATGTGCACGTAAGGATTCTCGCTCTCTAAACCGTGAAAAGTTGGAAGATATTGTATCATTCCAGGCCTAAAGTCTATGTGTGGTGCATTAGGAGGAAACATGATGCACGAAGGTGTAGCTGTGCGAGTTGGGTGGAGGTACTCTTCAAGAGTCTTCCTAGGTGGTCTCTCGTATTCACTCATGTTATGTGAGCTAGACGCAGATGGTGTAGAAAAAGATTTTCAAATATGTTCTCAGAATCTGAGCTTTCTTCTTCAGTCCTAATAAATCTACCAAATATATCCCTACGTCTAGACATGTAATTGAAGCTCAATAATACGAGAAATAAAATAAAATAAAAATAATAAATAAAAGGAATAAAATAAAACTTAAAATCTAACATGAACAAAACAGAAATAAAATAACTAAAATAAAATACTAAAATAAACGACTAGAAAAATAAAAAGAACTAACTAAGAATAAAAAAAACTAAAATACTAAAAGAAAATAAATAAGCGAATAATAAATGAATAAAATAAAATAAAATAAAATACTAATAATAAAAAAATGGAACGAAGTTACCGCTTCGTTATTGACTAAGCAAACCTGGTCCTTTTGCTTGTAAACCGTCTCCCCGGCAACGGCGCCAAATTTTGATTACGCCCAAATATGACTTGCGGTTATCGCAGTATAGCTGGGGTGTCGATTCCTCAGAGAGATGGTTACAGGAACTAATTTACTCAAACAAAAACGTTAACGGTAACTTAATAAATAAAACGATAAAAATTGGTGATTATATTAAAGATAAATAAAATAATGAAAAGATATTAAAATATAATGGCAGAGAGATATGACAAAGTTTCGGGAATCCCTCTTGCATCGAACTCCTATATTTAGTTATTGATTCCTATTATTACACAATTGAAGGTTTCACATCCCAAACCAACAACCGGAAAATATTCAATTCTACGCATGATAAATTCTAAGGTAATTAATGATTATTTTCTCTATGTTAACAGCATACAAAAGTCATCGTTACGAGCTATCTAACGTCGACAATATACCCTCAGGCAATACTGCAGCAGAAGACCAACACGCAAAACAACTTTACCAGTCACAATTAAATTCGCAAACCACACATAGAAGAAGCATGACTGGATCTATATGGGATTTGATAAAATATAATTTCTGGATTAATAAATCAAAAGATGATAGAAAATAATAAACATTGATTTTATTAAACAATTAAAAGGTTCGTAGGAATCAAAAACATAAATAATAAAATCCAACACAAGAGTCATCCCTAGCTTTGCCTAGGGGATTAGTTCCCCATAAAAGAAATAAAAATAACCCGGGATTGGAGAGAATTATTATTCTGAGTCATCACGGCTCCGCGTCCCGGCCTTACGCTCTGATTTCTTCTCTCTCGGCGCGCAGCCTTCTTGCGTTTTCACGTCCTGGAGCTTCACGCAATTATGCGGAGCTTCACGCAATTATGCGCTGCTAGCCTCCCCTCCAAATATTCACGTTCACGCAGCCTTTTATAATGAGCAAAGTTTGAAAACCTAATGCATATTGAGTCCTGGGCCCACGTAACTTCCTTTGATTTGGTCAAACAACAAACAACAATTTCCTCTTCCTTGGGCCCACATGTGCTTTTCCAATTCTACTTCAAATAATCAACAAGTTTCTTCTTTTGTTTTCTTCATTGGCGCCTGGGCGCCCATTGTGTTCATTGAATGGCGCCGTGGCGCCATTCTCTCTGGTCTTTGTATGAGACCTTGGCGCCTCGGCGCCAATGCTCCTGCTCGTCCTATGTCTTCCAAAAATTCCCAAAACACTTGTGTTTATTCCCGGATCCATGTATTAATATTCCTACAAACAAAAATCACTAAATTAGCGTAAATAATAAATATTTATAAATTAATATAACAATAGAAACTATGTGATAAAATATGAATTATACAACTAAATACTTAACAATAGGCCTAGATAAGTGATGTTTCAAAGTACATTTTCATGCACTTATCAACCGGCTGACATCTGCTAGACCCTCGAACTGACCCACTATGGCTGGAACGTTGGGCTGGTTGGTTTGCTCCAGTCCACCTTCCTCCGCGGTTGAGCCAGTCTGAGCGTTTCTTTTCCGAGGCATCTCCACTTTGTTACACCAATTATCCCACTGTGGTCACCAAAAACTGTTTGCGCAGGTTTTACGCATGCAGGAAAAAGAGCGTGTAAGGTTCAAACCTCCAGAGATAAAGTCCCAGCAATGGGTGTATTGAATCAAGTGAATAAGCCTCCAAGGGGCACAAGCACACAAGTTACAGTTCTAGGTTACAAGCTAAGAAATAAAAAGATAAAATATGATCGATTGAGTCTTCATTTTTTCCTCTCTTTTTTCCTCTTGGGATAGGCGAGCTTTTATAGTGCCGCTTGATAACCGATTTAAGCAGTTCCACCATCTTTTTCTGCAGTTCTGAGTAGTGCTTGTAACTGCTGGGTCGTGTGCCTTAACTGCCTGATCGTGGAGGAACAACCGCTCAACTGCTTTGGTAGTGAAGATAACTGTATCGCACGTTTTCGTTCTGGTGATTGGCTCGATCGTTCTAAGTCTGTTGTCGCTCTTCGCCTATTGCCCTTCTTCTTTTCGCACCTCTTCTCGTTCTGGGACGAATTCGCCCTGCGGAATTTATTCGGCCAACAATATAAAAATAAAATGAAGTTAATGGCATTAAATGAAAAGCAAAAAGCAAAAAACAAAAAGCAAATGTCACAGGCCATTTTACTTAATCGGCCTAAACAACATTTAATGGCCATTTCTCTTTGTTCGGCCAATTCGGCCTAGAGATATATTTTTTTTTGGAAACGATGGAAACTCCGCTACCAAACCACCCATTCTGGGCCGCGGCGCAGGTAAAACCACCGGCTATCCCAGGCTCTTATAAGAAGTGCACCCACTGGATTCGAACCCAGAACCTCAAGGTGAGATCCTGGACCCTACACCACCAAGCCACACCCATTGGGGACGGCCTAGAGACATATTAAGGCCATTCGGCCAAAAGTATGGAGAGAGATAAATTAATTTCCAAAATTAAAATATGTTGAGTGTTTTATAAGATTTCACCAAAACTCATCACTCATATCTATCACCAAAATTGATTAATAATTTTCCATCGCGGCTTAATTAATTCCAATTTAATTAATAATTATGCCTCGCAAGATTATTATTAAAGTCGCTTACGAATTAATTCCAAATTAATTCGTTCGCTAGAATTAAAATCTAATTTAATTCCGTGTTGAAATCTGATTTCAATTAATATATCTAATATATTATTTAGCCCAATTAAATAAATTAAATAGTAAAATCTAATTTAACTATTAAATTCATTTTATCGATTAATTCCAAATTAATCGCGTTCTCTCCTTTCGACGAATTTAATCCCAGATAAATTATCGACGCAATTAATCCCAGATTAATTCTTTCTCTGATAATTAATCCCAGATTAATTATTACCGTAATTAATCCCAGATTAATTTTCTCTCTCTAAATTAATCCCAGATTAATATTCTCTCTCTTAATTAATCCCAGATTAATATTGTTCGAGTCAAACATCATCGGTGAATCTTTGGGATACGACCCAAGAGATCCCTGGATATGTTAGCAGTAAAAATACGGTCATCGGACTATCCGAACACGTGCATATCTGGTACCACGTATTTACCGATTTTTAAGACATGGTTGGCTTCTAGCAAAGCACCGTGCCTACCCAATTCTCCAGAAATATTCTGAAAGTACCTACAAGCAATAGCGACAAACACTCTCTATACCCAAGAGGGGGGGTGAATTGGGTTATCGCTATAAATGCGGAATTATAAAATCTTTGCCGATTTTAACTCTTATTACCAAGTTGGGACTTAAGGCAATTTTCTCTATTCCAATTAATAGCCTATATGCAAGTTTTCTATTCAATGTATATAAGTATAAATAAACTTGCAAGTAGTAAAAGTATAGGGAAAGAGAAATACGACACCGAGAATTATAGTGGTTCGGCCAAACTTGCCTACGTCCACTCCCCCAAGCCTCGCTTGAAGATTTCCACTAAATCGAGTTTACTTGGTTCACTCGCAACCAAGAGTTTTCCGCAAAGGCGCACTCCGAACCTTTTACAACTTTTGAGTTTTGTTCGTAGGCTTACTCACAAACCTTTACAACTACCCAATCTAATGGGATTTCACAACCACAAGTGTTTTGTATAAGAAGATTGTAAAACACACTTGGGCACTCACAAATATAATGAAGATTGTGTGAGATGCAAACCCAAGTGATCTAAGCTCACTAAATGATATGAAGACGTTGTGAGCTTGTATGAGTGTTAAGTGTATGAAGGTTTAAGACACTCTTGTATTTGCTTTAGAGAATGTGTATGAAGGTTTTCTAAGTCTCTACTTGAAGCAAATGAGTTGGGGTTCTATTTATATAAAATGCAAAGCTTTCCCCAACTAACAGCGAAACCGGCGAGCAAACCGGCGAGGAAACCGGCATGCCGGTCTAGGGTTTCAAAATCTCCCAACGGCTATATAACGTTCGAAAAACTAGCCGTTAGACCGGCGAGCAAACCGGCGAGCAAACCGGCGAGGAGACCAGCGAGGAGCTCCCTGGTTCCAGAGAGCATGTATTTTGTGCCAAACACCGGCATGGAGACCGGCGAGCAAACCGGTATGGAGACCGGCGAGGAGCTCCCTGGTTTCAGTTCAGATGACCAGTCAAGACTGACGACACGTGGTATTTTGGCCATAACTTCCTCTAACAATTCCAAATCGTGATTTGTAAATTTCTACATAAACTAGACACATAGATCTAGCATCTGTAAAAAATTCAGCTCCAAAAACATTAGGATGAATTTTATGGAAATTTGCTAATGTGACGTGTATGCAGAAAACGCACATCTGAACATGTTGTAGTAAAATGGCTCTAGAAAACTTTCTATGCATCGGAATTGTGTTACGTTTGAACCGTATCAAACTAGAGACACATATCTATCAAACGGTATATCATTTGAAGTTTAATTCAACCGTTTGCTAGATTTTAGAAGATCATTTACCGATGCATTTGTGCATGAAGTTCATTTTGGTGCAAATAAAATGCAAATGATTCTTTTAGCATTTTAAGCCATTTTAAATGCAAGTGATGCAAAATGTATGATTCCTAAGAGCTTTAGATCACTTGAGTAAACTCACTTACAATTGGAGCACTAAGCTAAGACTTCACATGATTTCTTCAATTAAGCTCTAGTCTTCACATTCTCGCTCTTCACCACATATGCTTCGACACTTTTTGTATTGCTTCGTGTTTGCACGTCGAAATCTTCTTTCTCATGTTGACGTCATCAAAACCAATTACAATGATTATGCGACCAAGTCGCCAACAATCTCCCCCTTTTTGATGATGGCAACCCCTTAAAACTTGTTGCAACTTGTGAGCTTCTTGGAGTCCAATTTGACAATTTTGCTCCCCCTCAATATAAGCTCCCCCTCAATGTGTGATTGTCTTCAAATAAGCTTTATCAAAACTTGACAAACACATTAGTACAATTAAT
>SKCR01003707.1:0-26840 GCA_019454045.1 Zanthoxylum bungeanum
AAGAGGAATACCGATATGCAGTGGTCAGTGGGAGGATAGTGATACTCGATGAAAATCGGAGTAATACTATTCAAAGCACGAAGTCCTTAATGGAACACAAATAGTTCATCAATCATGAATCTATACCATTAATCTTCAAATACACAAGAAACCGCGTAGATCAGAGAGAGTCAGAAAACAACCTGGGGTATGGGTTTCTTATCTCACCTAATAAAGATTTTAATCTTTTAAGGTACACCAACTGATTACGTATGAGGTGGTGATACAAGGTATCAACTCCCTATTATGGCAAAGTGCCATGAGTCCAAAATGGATTCCATGTTTAACAACTATTTTGGATACTAGTTGTTGTACCACGAGGCATTGTGCCTATGGTGCATTAAACGTCTTCAAGGAAGACATACATGGAGGCAAACATACCAACGTACAAAGCTGGGCTTTGACTGAAAGGTATCGTTATCAACATAGTGTTAATAACGGTTCAACCTTTTACCTGTTGCCATGGTAAATCCATTTTGAAGATGCTTGTTGATAACTGTATATTTCATTTATGAAATATGTCAGTTACAGATCAAAATCGCTTTCTTGAAAAGGAAACCTTTTGGAGGATGCTTTCAACATCCTGACGATTTTGTATAACCGACAAACAAGGTTTGCGGGTTATTCGATCCAAGTTTGGATTGAAGCAAGCATAAGGTTCTTGGAACTGACGTTTTGAAATAATCATAATGGTTTATGATTTAACTCAAAACGAAATAATTCTTGTGTATATAAGGAGGTTAGTGGGAGTGGACACTGACAATGAAATTCCCATAAAGCAATTGGTGAAAGCTTGGCTTTCATAGATATTCTTTCAATAGAAATTCTCCGTAGAATTCTGGGGAGTAACAACCTTTATTCAGGGAATAAAGATCTACTGGGATAGATTTGGAGTTGTTAACACTCTCTGGGAAATTGTACATTTAAAATGTACTTGTATTGGTGTCTCATACGCTTCGAGCATATGGAGTCACAATGGGTCAATCCAAGTGATAGTCACTGGATTGAACATAAGAACATCTGTTAGTATCTGAGAGAACTAAAGATGTTGTCTTAAACTATGGAGAAGGAGAACTTGAAGTGACTGGGCTCACTGCAGCAAGTTTCCAAACGATTAAATACTGCGGTACTATAAAGTTTGAACACGGGACAGTGAGCTGGAAATATTCCGAGCAAGATAACTGTGCTGCCGAATAAACAACAAATGCGGATTATTGCTGCAGCTGAGGCAGCAATAGAAGCCATTTGGATCAAAATATATCTAATTAGATTAGATATAGTTCTTTTAGCAGCTGAGCTAGGCGTCAGCACGAGCTAAGGAATTAAAGGTCTCATCGACGATCCAGATATATACTTCTATATCATCTGATTCGTTCGGATCATATATCGTGGCGATGTGATGATCGTGTAAATCGCGTCAGACGATAATTAAGCAAATCCGCTGACGAAAACCTTTCCTCAGCAATTTGAGCGAACCGTACATAGTTCGGTGTGGGACACTTGAGTGACTGGCTATGTGCCAAGTGGGAGATTGTTGGACAAAATGACCCATAGCGTCACTATTTGCACAGATCATTGTATTGTTGTAGCAAATTAACTATGTGACAAGGAAATTGCACTCTCGTCATTTGTGATTGGATCACCATAGATATATAAATGAAGAGAGGTCCCTATGATTAGTTCCTGGATTGAGATGATATGAGACAGTATCAGTCCACGAAGGATTAATCATTAAATATCCCTAGCCGTAGTATTATCGAGACTGGACATCGATAATGCGGAATAGGCTAGTATTGCACTTGTGTGCGTTGTGAGGGCACAACGGCATAGTTCTCATATATATAAGTGTGGATACTTATGCAAGTGCGATAGAAGGTCGTGTTTCACCGATGGTACGGGAAACAGCTTCACTCTGGATAGACCCTCGGAATCCCATTGGTATTATGAATATGTGTCTATGGGAGGCCGAAATCAAGGTAGGTGTGTATAGTCTTAACCTGAGACTTACATCGCTAATGCTTACGACAATCGATATACTTTAGTTGAGGTCGTCTAGGACTCTGACCGGTTCTGTGCACGCCAATGCCGGGGTATATTGAGAATCGTAGTGTATTGGATGTGATGTCAAGACGGAAGTATCACTCCAGTCATAGTGGAGATGATGTCACGCAGGATACGGTATTAGTGCTCTTAAGAGATGCGCATCCAATCGTGATATTATGACCAGGTCATGAATATCCGATTATAGAGACTAGTTACCAGACATCCGATATGTGTTTCGGACGGGGCAGACACTTATCCAGCCCCACCCTAGCACGTGACTATCGATACTGGGCCGATATTACACAATACATTAGTATACTACGCTTGATACAGATCTTAATATTCTTTAATGGATATTTCCGGAGAATTTGTCTTGTTGTTGCTAGTAGAGTCAGTCGACCTTGTCTCGTAAATCGGTATAGAACGTAGTACTTGGTACGTACGTGATTCGGATACTCCGACGACCGTGTTTACTGCCAGATTATCCGGGGATCTCATGGGTCGCTTCCCGATAATCCACCGATGACGCACAACTCGCACTCTTGAATAATCTGGGATTATACAGAAGAGAGAGAAAATTAATCTAGGATTAATTACGGAGATATTTTATCTAAGATAAAATATCGTCTAGAGAGAGATAACGATTAATTTGGAATTAATCGGTAAATTAATATATTCGATATATTAAACGAAATTAGATTTCGACGCGGAATTAAAATTAGATTTTAATTCGGGCAAACGAGTTAATTTAGAATTAATTCGTTAGCGACGTAAATAATAATTTCGCTAGGCGCAATTATTTATTTAAATTCGATTTAATTAACGTCGCGACGTGAGCTCGGTATTTCGGAAATATCGAACCCGAATGCGTGAGTGAACGTGGGCCCACTTTCATTTGGAAACGTGTTGGGGCCAAATGACACATGTCATATTATGCATTATTTAATTCTAATGCATTGCATGAAGATTGTGTACAATACACTCAATGGTCTTGCATGGAGTTTGAGTGTTTGACACTCTAAACCATTGCATGATTTGTGTCATAAATTTATTATCAATTTAATAAATTTAATGGCATAAATATAAATTGATTTTTGGTAAATCATTTTAACTCAATACAAGATCATCTCTCTCATTTTTTCTCCTCTTCTCACGCCCAAAACTGAAACATGTTACTGGTTTGGAACCAATTTTGGCGTGGACTTTAGGGAAGCAAAGAGTGGATTTTCATGGTGAAAATTCAAGTGCTAGCACACTACGAGTCTTGCGAAGGTGGTAGGGAGGTTCACCCATGAGGCGGGATTCATCCGACGGAGTTTGGAGCTTCGTTTTGAGACCCGAAACTGCCAAGACAGTGAGCATGGACTGCTGCAGTGGGCTTACAAAGGCAAGTGCGTTTTTGGGCATGATTCGTCTTCAAATCGACATAACCGATCAATGTAAGTATTCCGCTATCTTCATTGGTGTATTCACGCATGTTTTCATGTCTTGTTTAATCTTGGGACCTTAGAATAATCCAACAACACGGCCGTCGGAAGGGAGAATGATCTGCAACTTTTCTGGTTCACTAATACAGCGTTTCTCCTCGCTGTTTCACTGTCTGGGCTGCTGTTTTCACTCTGTTTCACTGTTGTTTCTGTTGTATTTTCGGGTCACTGTTTTAAGGTAATTATTGACTATTTTTGGCAGTTATTTGGACTGGTCTTGGCTGCGGTTTTGGAAGGGTTTCGGGGGCTATTTGTGGACTGTTTTGTGCAGGGGAATATGCGGCAGTTTAAGGCTTTTTTCAGGGAGGTTTTACGGCAGTTTAAGGAGCTGTTTTAAGGTAGTTTTTTTAGACAGGATTTGCGGAGGTTATAAAGCGTGGATGGCTGTCAGCTTAGGCGTGAGATGGAGGCAATTAGAGTGAAGGGTTTATGGTAGTGAGTGGGTTGGTTAAGGGCAGTTTGTGGTGTGTTTATTGTTGTCGGTTATAAGTTGAGGTTGGCAAGTGTTTGTGCGTGATTTAAAGGGGGCGTTGTGTGTGCTAGGTTTGAGGGGATAGTGAGGACAGGTGGCGTTGAGTGTATGTGAGGCAGCAATGTGATTGTGAGTGGAGGACTTATGTGCGTGAGGGCAAAGATGGGCAAGTGGCGTTGGATGCTTGATGAAGTGAGGGGCCGTGAACGTGGGGGCTGGTGGCTAAGGGCGTAGCGTGAACGTGGGGGGCTGGAGGCTTGTTGTTGCGTAGGGCAGGTGGCTTGTGGCATGAGTTTGTGCGGTAGTGGGATCGCGTTTTAGGTGTGGCTGAATTAGGTTATTATATTTTTTTGTGTCTTCGGTTAGGGGGTATGAGCTAGGGTATTTTTGTATGAATAAGCCAGGGTCAATATGTATGAGTTAGAGGTTCTTTTTATAGGAGAGGGTTGTGTTTATCCTTGTTGGAGAAGAAAAGGATTTTGTGTATTAATGGGGAGATATTTTTAATTAAAATGTGATAAGAGAAATCTTTTAATTAGGGAAGTGTTTTAATTTGATTTGATTTATTCTTTTTAGTTAAGGAATGTTATTTAAGTGAATTAGGAAAGCTTTTGATGGAATCTTATTTAATTTTATTTAATTTTGGTATGTGATTTATTTAATTTGGGAAGGTGATTTAATTTTAATTTAATTTAATTTGTGACATGTGTTTTAAATGTTTTAATTATTATTGGATGTGATTTAATGGGCTTGGGTTAGGGATGTGTTTTAAAAAGGAGGTCCAACAAGCGAACCCAAAGCTACTCCAGCGAGTTAAATCCAACAAAGTGTCAATTTCCAACTTTCCCCTTCCAACGTCCGCTTCCCGCGGCTTCCATGACTAAGAGGTAGTGTCTCCATACGAGACTCATCATCGGGACTTATATGCAAAAATGCAGTGCCTACACTTGTGATTCACGGTAAAACAATAAGGTTTTTGAGGAAGAAAATGGCGACCATGGCCGAGAGTTGAGGGAGAAGAAAAGAGAGAGAGAGAAGTGTGTTTAGTTGTTTCAAAAATTTAGTAAATTATTTTCAAAAAATCATATATATAAAATTGCAACCAAAAAGTCAAATGGCAATTATGCCAACCACTTCCATCAACTACCATCAATCAATCAAGTGACAAGTTGTCACATCACTCAAAGTGACTAATGATTTGACGTTTGATGCGACTAGTGGTTTGACGCTTGATGTGACTTGCGGGCCGCACTTAAGTTCGCAATGCGAGTGCGCTCGCAAACACTCCCGGGCACTCTAATTCCAAATTAACGAATTTTCCGTTGCGACGTAATTAAATAATTATGCCTAGCAAAATCACTATTCACGTTGTTAACGAATTAATTCTAAATTAACTCGTTCGCCCGAATTAAAATCTAATTTTAATTCCGCGTCGAAATCCAATTTCGTATAATATATCGAATATATTATTTAATCGATTAATTCCAAATTAATCGTTTTCTCTCTTTAAATAATATTTTATCCCAGATAAAATATATTCGTAATTAATCCCAGATTAATTTTCCCTCTCATCTAATTAATCCCATATTAATAAAATGCGAGTCATACGTCATCGATGAATCTTCGGGAAGCGACCCATGAGATCCTTGGATATGTAGGCAGTAAATCTGGTCGTCGGACTATCCGAACACGTAAGTACCTAGTACTACGTTTGTACCGATTTATAAGACAAGGTTGGCTTCTAGCAAAACGCCATGCCTACCCAATTCTCCAGAAATATCCTTACAGGAATATGTAATCTATATCAGGCGTAGTATACGTAGTATTGCGTATTTCGATCCAGTATCGGATGTCACATGCTAGGCCTGGGGCTGGAATTGTGTCTGCCCCGTACGAAGCACATATCGGATATCTGGTAACTAGTCTCTATAATCGGATAATCATGACCTAGTCATATTATCCCGATGACTGCAGTACATAAGAGAACCAGTTCCGTATCCTACGTGACCATCATCTCCACTATGACTAGAGTGATACTTCTGTCTTGACATCACACCCAACACACTACGATTCTCAATATACACAGCAGAGGCGTACATAGAACTTGTTAAAGCCCTGGACGACCAAAACCAAAGTATATTGATTGTCGCAAGTATTAGCGGTGCAAGTCTCATGTTAAGACCAAATACACCTACCCTGATTCGGACTTCCATAAACACATAGTCATACTACCAATGGAATTCCGAGGGGTCTATCCAGAGTAAAGTTGTTTTCCGTACCATCGGTAAAACACAACCTCCTATTACACTTGCATGAGTATCCTATACCCAAATATATGAGAACTATGTCGTTATGCCCTCACAACGCGCACAAGTGTAATACTAGTCTTTTACGTATTATCGATGTCCAATCTCGATAATACTCTGACTAGGGATATTTAATGATTAAACCTTCGTGGATTGATACTGGCTCATATCATCTCAATCCAGGAACTAATCATAAGGACCTTTCATCATTTATACATCTTGGTGATCTAATCACAAATGATAAAAGAGCAATTTCCTTTGTACAACAACACCATGATCTGTACAAATAGTGATGCTATGGGTCATAATTGTCCAACAATTCTTTCAAAGTGGACTCCTCCCGGAACACCTCAACTGAATGGTGTGTCCGAACGGAGAAACTGAACTTTGTTGGACATGGTAAAGTCAATGATAAGTCGTACTGACCTACCAATTTCCTTATGGGGATACGCATTGAACTGTGCAATACTTATTTTGAATAAGGTTCCGTCAAAGTATGTTGGACAGATTCCGTATGAAATATGGACAGGAAAGAAATCGAATTTCTCATTCCTGAAAATTTGGGGATGCTGGGCATACGTTAAACGTTTGGATGGTGCCAAACTAGAACCAAAATCAGATAAGTGCCTATTTGTAATTGGTTATCCTAGGGAAACCAAATGATATTATTTCCACAACCCATAAGAGAAAAAAATATTTATTGCTCTCCATGCGGTTTTCCTTTGAGGAATTACTTAATTCAGTGGTAAGTGGGAGGAAAGTATAACTCAATAAAAATCGGAGTGATACTGTTCCTGGCACCGAACCCCTCTCGAAACACCAACAGTTCATTAGGGATGAGACTGTTCCACAATCGTCTAATACACAAGAACCGCGTAGGTTGGAGAGAGTCAGAAAATAACCTTAGAGATATGCGTTTTTTATTTCACCTCATGTAGACATTAATCTTATTGAGGATATAAACCGGTTACGTATGAGGTAGCGATACAAGGTATCGACTTCGCTTTATGGCAAGGTGCCATGAAGTCCGAAATGGATTCCATGTATACAACCAAGTTTGGACACTGGTTGATGTACCAGAAGGCATTGTGCCTATTGGTAGCAAATGAGTCTTCATGGTGAAGATAAACATGGATGGCAACAAACAAACGTACAAAGCTAGGCTTGTAGCGAAAGGGTATCGTCATCAACATGGTGTCGATTACGATGAAACCTTTTACCCGTTGCCATGATTAAATCCATTAGGATAATACTTGTTAATGCTGCATATTTCGATTATGAAATATGGCAGATGGACGTCAAAACCACTTTCCTTAATGGAAACCTTTTGGAGGATGTTTATATACAACAGCCTGAAGGTTTTGTCATGCCAAAACATGCAAACAAGGTTTGCAAGTTAAATCGATCCATTTATGGATTGAAGCAAGCATTGCGTTCTTGGAACCAACGTTTTGATGAGATCATAATGGTATATGGTTTCATTCAAAATGATGATGATTCTTGTGTATATAAGAATGTTTGTGGGAGCGCACTGACATTCATTGTCCTATACGTTGATGATGGATTGCTTCTTAGCAATGACATTCCCATACTACAATCGCTGAAAGCTTGGCTTTCATTAAAATTTTCCATGAAATTATTGGGAGAGGCAACCATTATTCTAGGAATAAGGATCTACTAGGATATATCTAAAAGTTGTTGGCACTCTCCGAGAACTCGTACATTGACAAACATGCACGCGATCTGGTGTCTCATATGCTTTGAGCATCTGCAGTCACTATCATGCCGATCCAGGTGACGGTCACTGGATTGATGTTAAGAACATCTTTTAGTATCTTAGACGAACTAAGGATGCTTTCTTAATTTATGGAGATGGAGAATTTGGGGTGACTGGGATCACCGATGCAAGTTTCCAAACCGATAAAGATTACTATAAGTCGCAATAAGGGTACATATTTTGTTTGAACAATGGAACAGTGAGCTGGAAATCTTCCAAGCAAGATATTGTTGCCGATTCAACAACAAAAAGCGGAATACAGTGATGCGGCTGAGGCAGCAAAAGAAGCATTTTGGATATATTAAATTCCTAATTGGATTAAGAGTAGTTCTGTTAGCAGCTGAGCTGGGCTACAACACAAGCTAAGGAATTACGGTCTCATCAATGATCCAAGTATGTACTTCGATGGTTTCATCTGATTCGTGAGATCACACATTGTGGCGATGTGAATATCGAAAAGATCATTTCAGATGATAACCTTGCATATCCGCTGACGAAAGCTATATCTCAGTAAGAGTTTGAGTGACCCATACATAGTTCAGGTGTTGGACACTTGAGTGATTGGCTATAGGCCAAGTGGGAGATTGTTGGACAATTATGACCCATAGCATCACTATTTGTAAAAGACATGGTGTTTTTGTAGAAATTAAATGTGTGACAAAGGAAATTACTCTTTTATCATTTTGTAATTGGATTACTTGGATATATAAATGATAAAAGTCCCTATGATTAGTTCCGGATTAATAAGATATGAGACGATATTAATCCACGAATGGTTTAATCATTAAATATCTCTAGTCGTAGTATTATCGAGACTGGACATCGATAATGCGGAATAGGCTAGTATTACGCTTGTGCGCGTTATAGAAGCTTAACGATATAGTTCTCATATATTTAAGTATTGGATACTTATGCAAGTGTGATATGAGGTTCTGTTAACCGTTGGATCGGGAACAGCTTCACTCTAGATAGACCCCCCGGAATCCCATTGGTAGTATGACTATGTGTCTATGGGAATCCGAATCAGGGTAGGTGTATGTGGTCTTAACCTGAGACTTGCATCGCTAATACTTGCGACAATTAATACGCTTTGGTTTTGGTCGTCCGGAGCTTTAACAGGTTTTGTGTACGCCTGTACTGGGTTTATTGAGAATCGTAGTGTATTGGATGTGATGTCAAAATGGGAGTATCACTTCAGTCATATGGAGATGATGATCATGCAGGGATATAGAACTAGTACTCTTAAATGCTGCAGCTATCGGGATAGTATGACTAGGTCATGATTATCCGATTAGAGAGACTAGTTGCTAGTGATCCGATATATGCTTCGTATGGGACAGACACAATTCCAGCCCTAGGCCTAGCATGTGACATCTGATACTGGATCGTATTACGCAAAATATTATATACTACGCCTGATACAGATTATATATTCCATGTTGAATATTTCTGGAGAATTGGGTAGGCACGGTGCTTTGCTAGAAACCAACCATGTCTTGTAAATCGGTAAGAACACGGTACAGGGTACGCACGTGTTCGGATAGTCCGATAACCGTATTTACTGCCAACATATCCAGGGATCTCTTGGGTCACTTCCCAAAGGTTCGCCGATGACATTTGACTCGAACAGAATTAATCTGGGATTAATTATGAGAGAGAAAATTAATCTGGGATTAATTACGACAAGAATTAATCTGGGATTAATTATGAAAGAGAAAATTAATCTGGGATTAATTCATCTAAAAGAGAGAACGCGATTAATTTGGAATTAATTGGCAAAGTAAATTTAATAGTTAATTTGATTTTACTATTTAATTTATTTAATTGGGCTAAAATAATATATCAGATATATTAATTGAAATTGGATTTCAATACGGAATTAAAATTTGATTTTAATTCAAGCGAACAAATTAATTTGGAATAAATTCGTAAGCGACTTTCGTAATAATTTTGCTAGGCATTATTATTTAATTAAATTGGATTTATTACGTAGCGACGGAAAACTCGTTTAATTGGATTAAACGAACCCGTCCCAAAGTGTGTTGTACAAGCGAACTTAAATTTGGAATTTAAATTGGGTGGGACCCACATCACTTGCATCAACTTATCACTATTTGTGATGGAAGTGGTTGAGCTTATTAATTTGATTAATTGCTCAACACACTAACCAAAAATCAAGGTGTGATGGAAGTGGTTGGATAAAGAAAATTGGATTTATTACAACACACCTGGATAATTGTTTTTGGAAAACACTAATTATTCACATTTCTTCTCTCTTTCTTGCCATGGCCGAACAAGCCTCTTCTTGTTCTTGAAATTTTATTGTAAAATTTCATCCTAGCTAGCACTTAAGGAGTCAAAGAAAGGTGATAGGGAAACTCACCCTTGAGTTTGGAATTCAAAATAAAAGCTTGGAGCTTCTACATCCATGGAAAAGTTTTGAACTTCAACCAACCAATGTAAGTATTCCGCAACTTTCTTTGGTAAATTCACACTTGAATCAATGTTTAGGATCTTTGGCATGTCTTAGAGACACTAACAGCATCTAGAAGGCTAATGATAAAAGAGATAAAGCAGTGATTCACATTGATCGTTGGCCTTGACAACTTACGTAGGCCAGTGTAGTGGCAGAACAGCAGCCGCCATAGGCCGGATTAGTAGCCGCCATACGCCGCCATAGGACGGTCCAGTGCAGGGAAACGAGCTTATTTGATTGGTTGAGAAGGTGGTGGATGCAATGACTAAGGGTTGTAATGATGTTTCAGTGACATGAGCTGACATCAGGGTCGTTTCAATAGTGTATTTGAGAGCCTATATAAAGGGGTAGAAGTCACATTAGAAATGGTTAGCAATTTTTACATTTCACAAGCACTTGTAATTTGAGAGTAAAAACTAGTAAGAACAAACTAGTGATAGAGAAAGAAAGTGAGTCATGTACCCGACCATATGGTGAACCCGATGGGTTATTTGTTGTAAAACTTGTATAAATCCTTTTTAGGTTCTTGGATCGGTATTTACTCCGAGCCTAATAAAAGCATTCCCTTCCTCACATGGTCGTAGGTTGAAGCCATTTTTCACCGAACCATGTAAATATTTATTTCTGTGGTTTTGTCTTTTACTAAGTTTGTGAGGTTCCCACAACTAAACAAATTCACAGTTGGGAGAGGTTTGTTCGAGCGGTAAGTTTCCAATATTACCCTTGAAACGAAAAACAACCATCAACAATTTCATTATCGAATCAAATATTAATTTCAAAGAATTAGTGGAGTTGTGCAAACACCACATTCTTTAATAGTAATACATATTTAAGAGTAGATGTGATTCTACATTATATTCCTGAGTTTATATTTGTATGTATAATTGCTAGGGAATCATTGTATTCACCCCAAGGAGTGTGATTTGGTGGCAAATAATTTAGAACTTGGTTGTCAGGTCATGAGTTCGAGTTTAAAGAATGCATTTTTTTATAAGAGCCTGAGGCAACCGGAGATTTTACTTACCCCGTTTAAGCTCGGATCGGATGATTTGACTGCAGGGTTTTCAACATTTCCGAAAAGAAAAAAATCATTGAATTTAGAGACAAAAAAAAAAAGCTTTGATTTGCATTGGTTGTGAATGACAAAATCTGAGTTCTGTTGGTTTATTAAATCTGCGGCCTGAATGAATGTCATGTAAAAAACGAATGGAATCATATGCCATTTTCTTTTTCAAAAACAAAAAAAAAACCATCTTATTGGTACCACATTGAATTGGAACCTCTATATAAAGGGTGTTACCACCAAATGGTGAAACTACAAGGCAAAGCTCTTATTATATCAGCTTCAGTTTCATTAGCATTCTCTGAAATAATGGGAGCAAACATGTCTGGTTTAGAAAATCCTCATGAATTTATCCATGCGAACACGCTTCTGGTTATGGAATTACAATCCAAGCAACAATGGAGATCTCACTATGAAGCCTACAAACAATCTGACAAATTGGTAATGATTTTAAACTGGTTTTAGTTTATACATATTATTAACAAAGATGGTGGTAATGTTATTTTTATTATTTACTTTTTTCCTGGGTGATGAAGGTGGTGATCTATTACACGGCTGCATGGTGCGGGCCTTGTAAATTTATGGAACCGTATGTTGAAAACTTTGCTGCCATGTACACAGATGTTGAGTTCATCAAGATTGACGTCGACCAGTTGCCGGTAGCCTGGTTTCTGATCTTTCTTTTCTTCTCTGCAAACCAAACCACTTGGTTCTTGATTTCTTATGCTTATAACTGATCTGAAAACAGGAAGCAGCAAGGGCATTTGAACTGATTGATGTGCTGCCAGCGTTCGTTCTGGTTAAAAGAGGGAAAGAAATTGACAGGGTGGTGGGAGTCAAGAAGGATGAACTGCAGATGAAGATTGAGAAACATCGCTACTGTTGGTAATTGAAAATCAAAATGGGGCTAACCAGAGGAATAAAAATGATTATTTCCTAAATAAGATCGCTATTTCCATCTCATATAATTGGAACCAAGAGTTAAGCCAATTAGACTTATCTTTCGGAGATATCATGTAATTGTAACTTGTTCAAGCTAATATTTATCATATATGCTGCTTGTACTCTTACCTCAGATTTGCAATCCCTCTGTGTGTAATTTGTTTGTTACTAAATACAGTTGCTATATTAAAAAAATAATAATAAATACTTATGGCAGATGGGGTTGCAAAAGTGATCATACTCCAGAATAACCTGTTGAAACTATCTAGTTGTAGAATTTGGAGTACTGAATTTCCCCATTGTGGCAGATGGGTTTGCTGAATTTGGAGTACAAAACACAGAGGATATTCTGTTGAAACTAAATACTGTCTCAAGAAACAATTCATCAAACCAAACCTACAATTCATATTTTATAGTGATACTGTAATATTCTTCATTGTTGCAACAAATCTGTCTTTCCTAATCTTCCAAGAACAGATGTGTGGCACTCTCAAAATCAAACACACAACCCTAGTACACTTATGATGATAATAAACAAGAATCAAAGATTAATAGGATCTAAAGCAACCTACAAGGACAGAAAAAACACATAATACTCTAAAAACAAACGCAGTGCTACTTGCAAGGTTACGAGATGAGAATCGAGCATCATGCTCATTTATTCAAGATATTTGCCTTGATTCATAGATGATGAATCAGGCTACAAGTCTCTTTTAATTCAGCTTAGAATTAAAGCTAGCCTAACAACCCACTCACTAAACATAGCAGTCAAACTTGGTCAACTCAAATCAGTTAGCCACGTCAGCAAGTGGGAACAGATTTCCCACATATTTCTAAACTTAAGAGACTATTATCATTTAACCCATGATAAGTTCCTCTAATCTCCACTTAAACCCCCACAAGTTTATGAACCTTACATATGGACAGGTTGAGATTCTAACATTACAACTAACAATCTCTACCTTAATTCAGACACCTTATCACTTTGACTATCACACGTCAGACACCTTTTCTTGTTCAACCCCCAGCTCATTTATCAGCCCTTTCAACCAAAAAGCTTTCTTTTACAGCTTTTGTTATAGCCATGTATTCTGCTTCTATAGTTGATAAAGCTACAACATGCTGTAATGAAGCCCTCCGCCTCCAGCTTACTATTCCATTGAACTGTGAAGGTGTATCCAGTGAGTGACATTCTCTTGTCCAAAATCCACAGCATAATCAGCATCAACGTAGCCTCTCAAGGCTTCTTTATATTAAGGTGAACTCACATATCTTTGACCAATCCTGTAGACCCCTCAAGATACTTCAACTGCCATTTAAGAGCTTCTCATCCCATCTCCTCGAACACCCTTTATCATTATCAACAACTAGAATATTGTGAGAGATCATGCCAGATTTCATCGGTTTAAAGATGGCTTATGCTTGGGCATTGATTATTGGTAAAATTCTTGATGCATGTATTCAATTTATTATGCATGCGGCCATACATAATGCATGAATTCAATTTGCGGATACATAGCATAACCAAGAAGAAAAACGAGAGATTTTCAAGCCAACAAATCATATATTTACATAGACAGTATTCATCTTGCAATTCTAAGCCATTAACATACATCAAAAAGGGTTTGTTTTAAAAAAAAAAATTACAACAAAATTGATTAATGAATTAACAACAGAAATGAAATAATTCTTGTAGAAATAATAAAATAAGCAACTATTAGAAGTGGGAAAATAGTAATGCAGTGATCCTCAGCCGCTTCTGGAAGATTTCACTCACATATGCTTCCCTTCACAAGACTAGTGAAATATCGGCTGTGTAATCACCATATGCCAAAGGAATTCCCATCACTGAATTTTGAATGCTTTCCATATATCAATAGCATGATTAGGAATGTACAGAAATTGTGATGTCCACTCAACGCATCTTACTATCCACCCTCTTGTTTTAAAAATTCTCTTGCCACTGATACACCAAGGAAAAGAAATCAAACGGTAAGGCAAAAAGGCACAGGTAAACCACCATGACTATTGAGAATGAGAAATAAAAGAATACATAAGTTGCATTAAAAGTTTAGTTCGTGAGCTAACGCTTCGAGTAAAATTATCAAAGATTGCAGCATTAATAACCCATTTTACTAAAAAGGGACAACTATCATCGGTGGAGCCTCATAAAGGTCACTACAAAAAATTATTAAAATATGTGAAAAATGTAATTTATTAATGAGATAAGTTTTAATTTATTCCGTTAAAATGAAGAATATCTAATATTTTTTCCTATTATAAAATATGTTGGAATGTAAGGTGCATAACATACATTTCCACCCAAGTAACAAGAGACCAGGTCCTAAAGCGGGCAGATGATTCGGGAACAAACACTTAGGCTCATTTTTTTCCCTTTCTAATTGGGCTTTTCTGTGAACTTAATTGCTTTAAGAAATGTAATACAAGACCTAGCACCTTGTTAGTTACTGGTCCTTGTATCATGCGGCACAAGACTATTACTGTTATATTTTGACGTCCCTGATCAAAATATAATATTATTATAATAAAAATTTAGGACCCTTATCCATTAATTATTTGGGGGTGAGAAACCCACTTCTGCCGCCTTGCCCGTCATGACTCATGAGTAATTGCTGCTGGTGCAAAACCCGGTACACGATGCTGTTTCCTAATACCCACTAATATACAGACTTTTAACTCTTTCCTACTCCAATAACACATCTCAGGCCCACATCCATTTTTTAGGTTCTTGGATTTTGAAACATTAAACAGAACACAAAATGCACACAAAAGGCATATATGTCAAATCAGAGCTCATCTACTGTACCATGGGTTCAAAACTTTTATTATTAAACACGCAACTTAAATTATTAAACATATAAATTCTACTAATAAATATGAAACTTTTCAAAATATAAAATTGATTGCATGTTTATTAATATAGACATGTTTGTACCCAAGAATATTTGATACCCTTGGTAACTACAGTAGTGGCCGTCAAATCAAGTTAACTAAACTAATAAAACACAACTAATATCAAGTTTAGAACAAGCATTTCGTCAATGGTAATACACTGGATCACAAACATATCAATAAACAATCAAGTTTGAAGGAAAAAAAATAATCACCTTTTGATGATGATGGAACTACAATAACTTGCATGTCTGCATTGTTTGGAGGAAGCTGCAACTTCAAAGGATAAAGTTTTGAATTCAATGGACTTCGAGTACACACAACAAGGTCCTGAATCCCCAACTCTTCCCTTAACTTTTGAGTCAATTCATTAACTCCATTACCCTTAAATGGCATAGCAAACCCCTGCATAGAATCATCATCAACCTCTCCAGTCTCATCCGCCACATGGTAATATATAGTCCTCCCTTCAGATTTTTGGGGCGATCCAACATCATAAGTATCATTCGACTGAAACAAACAAACAAATTAAACAAAATGAAAACAACCCAAAAAAAAAAAAAAAAAAACTATAATCACAATCAGGGTCGCCGACTGACCCCAAATTTGGGCAAAACTAGAGATCCTAAATTTATGAAAAGTTAATAATCATTGTAACTAGAAACTCGTCTAAGGCCCCACAACTCAGGGCCGCCCATTGATCACAATAATTAAAGATGTCGAACCTCTTGTCTTGAAAATTTGTCCGAATTGATTGAAACAGAGGAAGGTGAGCTCTGTGGAGGCGGAGCTGGTTGGTGACTAACTGGAGACTGAACTAGAATATCAACAACATCAACATCCCATAAAATCCAATCTTGAGTAGCAGTCCTATGAGGAATATCATGAGTGATAGAGTTCTTCCAAGGTGGCAACCCCCCATTGGCTCTCAAGAAATGACCGTACCTCGTCTTAAGTTTAACTTGATTCGAAGCCCTAACGGGTTCCCACTCTACAGACGAATCAAGCCTTGTGGGCAGTGACTGAGTCACTTTCCGACCAGTCATGCCCAACAAAAACGGCTGATTCGACGCCGTCAAGTACTTCCCATAACAGCTCTTGAGACGGATTATGTTATGGTTCCGGGTACGGGTTCCACAGTCCATTTGGCGTTCTTGGATGATCCGTTGCGGTCTTGAGTAACGGACTCTTCATCTTCCTCGGCTGTGAGAAACTTATCGTGGTGGCTACGTAGACGCACAGCTTTTGCTTTGTAAAAGAAGTCCATCCCGCTTTGGATTCCGTTGGATTCAGACACTGTCTGAAAATGATACGAAAGATAAAATCTAAGACGAAACTCGAGAAGTAAACAGATTTCTTAATGTGTGTTTTTAATTAGACATGCTGACATACGGGATATATATGCGCTGCTTGGATAAGGTTTCGGTCTTAGTCAGAGCCCGCCATTAGACCGTAATTGAAAGAGGAGACACGTGGTTAAATAAACATGGGCTAGTTACGTGATTAAATTATTGAATTCTTTATTGTCGCGTGTACGTTTCGCAGTTTCGTTTCAACCATGGCATTTTGTCACACGTCTTAAAAGCAGGGACGAAAAAGATATTCAATTATTCGATATATATTGCAAAAAAAAAAAAAAAAAACTATTTGATATATATCAAATATATTGGATAGTATTTTTATTTATATTAATATTCTAATAGTGACTCAATTTACTCATGTAAGTAGGATTGGATGAACCAGACTAACGACCACATAAGTGATCCAAAAGATTTAATGGATTAATTGTTCGATCGGTTAAACGTTTTCAAAAAAATTGGTAGATCCACTTACGTCATAAATAGTTTCACATAATTTTTAATTATGAAAATGATTAAATTTCAGTTTTTGGTTTTTAAAATAAAAAAAAAATATAAAAATTAAAGTGACAGATCGATTCATCGATTTTGATCAGTTTTTTTATTACCCGATTTTTATCAATTAATCGGACAACACTCACAAACGATTCCCAATTCGACCGATTCGATCCGATTTTCAAAATAATAAGTGGAACCAATTGTTCTGGTTTCATTCAAGAAATGTTACGAATATAACTTGTTGACAGATTTTGGTTTCAAAAATCATAACTGAAATTAATTTTAATCGGATATGTAATTTAATATTTCAAATATTAACAAAAATTAAATATTAATGAAAATTAAATTAATTTTTTGTATAATAAATTAATTATTTTTTTTTAAATTTTTTAGATATCGAATATTTGAAATATTTTTGAGTTATAAATACACATTAGATAGTCAATGTCGGTCTTAGACATATCCTAAAATTTCCATCTCGTTTCCATCCCCAGCCTAAAACGTAGATGCTTTCCGACATTTTTAAGTAAAATGTAGTAAAACAAGTTACGGCGTTGAACCGGTCAACGTTTCACTGCCGAAATAGTTTTGCGCACTATACATGAAAAAGACCCAGACTTAAATATCTGTGTAATTGTGTCTCTCATTTACGTCCAACCGCGGTTGGATTCCAAAATCGAATCGGTGGTTTCGATTCAGGAGGAATCGGAATTAAATTATATTATATGATTCGATTCGATTCCGATTCTCTTTTATTTCAGGTTCAGAATTAGTTCATAAACCTTAATCAATTCAGGAACCGATTCCTAGCATTTGTTTCGGAACCGAAACCAAATCACAATTAAAGATTTGATAAATTTTATTTTATTGTATACATAATTTATTTATTTAATATATAAATTAATAATCTCGTTAATATATAAATGATTAAATCATGAGTCCTTTATAAAATATGACACGAGTATTAAACATTCATGAACTTGTTTTAGTTAAATAAATACATAAAAATAATGATAATTTGTAATTTAGTAATTATGTAATATTCATACAAACACAATACACAATATTAAGTTAAATGTTTCTGGAAAAATTAACAATACATTAATAAATTAATTAATATTATCTTGATTAATTAATAAATTTTGTCGATTTTACGGTTCGGTTCCGCGGTTTCGTTATGAGGTTCGATTTCGGGATTTGGTTCGGCGGTTCAGTTCTTAAGATTCAATTTTGGTTCGATTCTATCCTAGATTCCAGTTCGTTTCTTAAATTTTGAAGAATTGGAACTGAACTGATCATTCGGCGGTTCCGGTTCGGTTCAAAACCGCCGAATCATTGACCGATTCGATTTCGGTTCTGAACTAATTCGGTTTTGGTTAGGTTCCGAACGGCGGTCAGGACTAATCCAATTAGGTATAAAATATCAAACTATATAACATTACTTAAATTTAGTTTTTGAAAAAAAAAAAAAAAATATTACATTACAAAGATGGGTTGGTTAAAAGTTAGAAGTGGACCAAATTTATATGCTTAGAGGATAAATATATTGTTTTAATTGTTAAACACAAATAAAATTATATCCGATTTTGCCCTGTTTTATCTTATGTTTGTCTTAATTAGCATTTTTTCCTATGGGGGGTTTTGTGCCTTCTTTGTTTAGTGCTCAAGGGTTGGTAGCTAATAAGAAACAATAGCGTAGTATTGATTCACTTTATAGTGGTTGGTGAATGTGTGATCCTCACAAGTGTTATTCCAAGTAAGGAAATTCGGATCCAGAAAAACATACCCAATTAAACCACAAGATTGAGCAGTCATTAATTAATTACCAAATGCATACCTCATTTAGAGATAATCGGGGCGAATGCATCGATGAGACTGAGAACCTGGAACGCTTCATCGGAGACTCAGGTCTGGAACCCAAAACCCCATCTGACAAAACCTCTAAAACATCATCAGAAACCGAACTAAAGCTCGAAACGGACGACAAATACTCCAAAAACGACCCCGTTTCAGGGACCTCAACAACCTCAACATCCCACAAAATCCAATTCTTGGTCGACCCAGTATGCGGCTCATCATGAGTCAACGAATTTCTCCACGGCGGCGTCCAACCGTTTGCGCGCAGAAACTTACCGCACCAACTCTTGAACTTGAACTGAACCCCGTCTCTAATGGGCACCCACTCAATGATCCAGTCCATGTTGCTTTCAGGAACCGTTTGTAAAACTTTGCTCCCAGTCATGCCCAGAAGAAACGGCATATCAGAAGCTGTTAAGTACTTGCCATAGCAGCTCTTGAGACGAATCACGTTGCCTTTGTTCTGAACTAACTCGATTAACCAAATCGCTCTTTTTAGAGATCCATTTTTGCTCTGACGCACCGTTTCTTGGTCGTCGTCGGCGACTAAGTATTTGTCCAGATGGCTACGTAGCTTCACTGCTTTGGTTTTGGCGAATAACTCCATGTATCATGCAAAATCAAAACTGCAACTTTTTTTTTTTTTTTTTTGGGGGTTAAGAAATATTTATTTATTCAGAGTGTAAAGGCGAATTAGATTAATATTATTGTTGGTAATAATTTACAATTTCTTAATGGACAAGAATTGTGGAAACTAAAGGGAAGATGCGAACGAAACTCGACCCTGAAAGTTCTAAATAGACTTGTGATTCTAGAAGCTGAGATTTAAGACTGGTAGGAATTACTTTTTTTCCCTTTGATAAGGAAGCTGGATAAAGTCAGAGACCAGAATGAACCAACATTTAAGAGGCCACGCAGGTTATCCACATGGGAATAATGATGCACGCACGTAAAATGGTACATAAATACATAAATTATTTCATTATAAAATAAAAAATATTTTCCGTTTTAGTGTTTATGTATGAATTTATTATGTCAATGTATCATTTATCTTAACAAAACAGAAAAATATTATTCACCTGGTAAAAGATTAAATTAATTACTTCGAGTAATTAGTTGATATTAATATAATTATTGTGAGAATTTGTGAAGAAAATTGTTGGACAATTACGACCCATAACATCACTATTTGTACAGAACATGACGTTGTTGTACAAATTAATTATGTGACAAAGGAAATTGCTCTTTTATCATTTGTAATTGAATTACCCGAATATATAAATGATAAAAGTCCATATGATTAGTACCAGATTAATAAAATATGAGACAATATTAATCCACGTAAGGTTTAATCATTAAATATCCATAGTCATAGTATTATCGAGACTGAACATCGATAATGCGGAATAAACTAGTATTACACTTGTGCGTGTTATGGAAGCGTAACATCATAGTTCTCATATATTTGAGTATTGGATACTCATACAAGTGTAATATGAGGTTCTGTTTACCGATGGTACGGAAACAGCTTCGCTCTAGATAGACCCATCGGAATCTCATTGGTAGTATGACTATGTGTCTATAGGAATCCGAATCAGGGTAGGTGTATTTGGTCTTAACCTGAGACTTGCATCGCTAATACTTGCGACAATCAGTATACTTTGGTTTTGGTCGTCCGGGGCTTTAACAGGTTTTGTGTACGCCTCTTCTAGGTATACTGAGAATCGTAGTGTATTGGGTGTGGTGTCAAGATGAAAGTATCACTTCACTCATATGGAGATGATGATCACGCAGGACACGGAACTGGTACTCTTGTATGCTGCAACTATCGGGATAATATGACAATGCCATGATTATCCGATTATAGAGACTAGTTACCAGAGATCCGATATATGCTTCGTACGGGGGGGCAGACACAATTCCAGCCCCGGGCCTAACATGTGACATTCGATACTGGATCGTAATAGGCAATATTACGTATGCTACACCTGACAAAGATTACATATTCCTTTAAAGAATATTTCTGGAGATTTGGGTAGGCATGGTGCTTTTCTAGAAGCCAACCATGTCTTGTAAATCGGTAAGAACGTGGTACCGGGTATGCACGTATTCGGATGGTCCGATTACCGTATTTACTGCCAACATATCCAGGGATCTCTTGGGTCGCCTCCCAAAGATTCACTGATGATGTTTGACTCGAACATAATTAATCTGGGATTAATTATGAGAGAGAAAATTAATCTAGGACTATTAATTCTTTAGCCTGTGCTGTAGCCTAGCTCAACTACACCTAATCTGATTAGGATTATTATAGATCCAAATCGCTTCTATTGCTGCCTCAGCTTCAGCAATATTCCGCTTTCGTTGTTTATTCGGCAATAGTATCTTGCTTGGAAGATTTCCAGCTCACTGTTCTGTTATTCAAACTATATAGTACCTTTATTACGACTTATAGTCGTTATTGTCGGTTTGGAAACTTGCAGTAGTGAACCCAGTCACTTCAAGTTCTCCTTCTCCATAGTATAAGAAAGCATCCTTAGTTCTTCTAAGATACTTAAGGATGTTCTTAACATCAATCCAGTGACTATCACTTGGATTGCCCTGATTGTGATTCCATATGCTCAAAGCATATGAGACACCAAGTCGCGTACATATCTTTCAATGTACGAGTTCTCGGAGAGTGCCAACAACTGTTAGATCTATCCCAGTAGATCCTTATTCCTAGAATAAAGGTTGTCTCTCCCAAGTATTCTACGGAGAATTTTCATGAAAGCCAAGCTTTCACCGATTGTATTATGGGAATATCATTTCCAAGAAATGATATATCATCATTATTTAGGACAATCATTGTCAGTGCGCTCCCACTCACCTCCTTATATACACAAGAATCATTTTCGTTTTAAATTAAATCATATACCATTATGATTACATCAAAATGATAGTTCCAAGAACGCAATGCTTGCTTCAATCCATAAATGGATCGATTTAACTTGCAAACCTTGTTTGCTCGTTTTGGTACGACAAAACTGTCAGGATGTTGTAAACATCCTCCAAAAGGTTTCCGTTTAGGGAAAGCTATTTTGACGTTCAGCTGCCATATTTCATAAATGAAACATGCAGCATTAGCAAGCATTATCCAAATGGATTTAACCATGGCAACGAGTAAAAGGTTTCGTTGTAATCGACACAATGTTGATAACGATACCTTTTCGCTACAAGCCTAGCTTTGTACGTTGGTATGTTGTCATCCATGTTTGTCTTCCTTGAAGACTTATATAGTACCAATAGGCACAATGCCTTTCGGTACATCAACCAGTGTCCAAACTTAGTTGGTATACATGTAATCCATTTAAGACATCATGGCACTTTGCCATAATAGGGAGTCGATACCTTGTATCACTTCCTCATACGTAGTCGGTTCGTGTTCCTCAACAAGATTGACATCTTTAAGAGGTGAGATCAAAAACCCATACCTCCCAGGTTGTTTTCTGACTCTCTCCGACTTACATGGTTCTTGTGTATTCGAAGATTGTGGTACAATTTCATCCCTGATGAACTGTTTGTGTTCCATTAAGGATCGGTGCCTGGAACAGTATTATTCTGATTTTCATCGAGTTTTACTTTCCTCCCACTTACCATTGTATATAGGTATTCCTTTTAGGAAAACCGCATGGAGAGCAACAATTAAATTGTTCTCTTGTGATTTGTATAAGTATTATACTTTGGTTATCCTAGGATAACCCACAAATTAGGCACTTATCCGATTTGGGTTCTAGTTTGGAATCATCCAAACATATGACTAGCATACCCAAATCTTCAAGAATGAGAAAACCCAGTTTCTTTCCTGTCCATATCTAATATGAAATCTGTCTAACAGATGTTTATGGAACCTTATTCAAAATAAGTATTGCAATGTTTAATGCGTATCCCTAGAAGGAAAATGGTAGCTCAGAGCGACTCATAATTAACCTTACTATGTCCAACAAGGTTCATTTTCTCTGTTCGGATATATCGCTCAATTGAGGTGTTCCGGGAGGAGTCCACTATGAAAGATATAATTCAATAATACTTACTTTGAGTATTTATTCTTAAACAAGTTGGACTCACGCAAATCAAATCATTTTTTGAACATTGGATGGTCACTAATCAAATATTAATTAATTGGATTAGATTGATTGATAACATGCTTTGTGTGAATACTTGGATGTATGTATGAATAATGTATATTGGATAGAATTTAGAAAGGTGAAGGCAATTTTGGAAATTGTTGTAATAAATTTAGAATTTATTAAATTGGACCTACGTGTCCAGCCTATTACCTCTTTTCTCATTGTATTTCTCTTCTCACCTATCCTTTTCAATGTAAATGAGGTTTCTTTAGAAGTATTATGTAATTGGGTAGAAGTATGAATAGTGCTAGCGGGAGAGAGGAAATGGAGAGATTTGTTCTAGGAACAATTTGTTGAATATCCATCTGTATATCATTATTATTTATTCGCGTCTTATTATGCTTTTAAGAATGCATGTTTAAGGGTGTATGATGAGACCTAATTAAAGATAATAAATTGGTTGCCAAATCGCGACAAAAACCCTTATTTTATATTAAGCGTTTTTCCTTCCATTGAGTGATTCTCTCTCAAGATCCAAGATTGACATTGGTTTGTTCATGAAGGCTTGTTCCATATCGTACGCCTTGGGCAAGTTGTGATTTGTTGGCCAAAGTCAAGGTCACTTCTTGTTCATCGGCCTCGATTACGAAGCTTTCCCACTGTCAATGGGTCACGCTTAATTGGTTTCATTAAGCTTGTTGAGCCAAAGCCAAGGCTTAGTTGATTCAGAGGAAAAAGGTTAGGCAATATATCTGATATATTGGCATATATTGGATCTATGTTTCGGACTTGGAGGTCCACCTACTGGATCTAGGAATTGGATGAGATCCAATTGATCTTAGAGATATACCTAGTTAAGTTTCATACAACTTGTTGGCCAAAGTCAAGGTTGTGTGTTATTTAACGGGATCCTAGCCCACTAGGAAACTAGGTTTCCCGAGTACTCCACAAAGGGTTAGAGGCTCGCCGAAAAATAGTGGGAGGCAAGTATTAAATTTGCAATTTCGTTTAGATACTTGCCAATACGCGCTCATTTTATTTTTCGTCATTAAAAATTTATATATATTAGTTGGACTAATATTAAATTGTTGTTTTAATTAAACAGTTGGACTGTATTCAAACTATTTCATTTATAGTTGATTATATAATTGGATTATAGTAATTAATATATTTGAATTTTACCGATCATTTATAGTTGGTTATATAATTGGATTATAGTAATCAATACATTTGAAAATAACCAATCAATAGTAATTGATTATATAGTTAGACTATAGAAATCTTTATATTCGATTGTACCCGAAATCGTTGATTGGATAGTTGGACTATTGGAATCAAGATAACTGAAAGATTTACCATATTTATCTTTGCTGCTAGTCTCGGTATTATCCTTTATTACTTAACTCCATATCTCCAATTCATACTTCCTTAGATTCCTTCATTTCTTATTTATTTATATTTCTCTATCTCTGTCTACCTCTGTATCTTACTTCTGCTTTCCAAATCCATACTCTCTATCCTTGCTGTAGGTTTCGGCTATGGTACTCTATTTACGCTTCATACTGCTGCTTTGTCACTTCAACTCTCTTTATCCTCATGGGACTTTTCCTGTATATTCTCATGGATTTATACTGACTTTGGACTGATCTACCTTTCAATATTCTAAGTGCATTCTTATCCGATCCCTTATGGTCACCAATGCCTATGAGATAGACTCTATTAGGATGTTTCCTTTATCTGGTCTCATTGAAGAATTCGAAGACTAGGTAATCTAAGATTTTACCTCTATTGGATTGCTATAGGTAAAATGAATAACCATTCATGTTTCGCATTTAAGGATCTGGGTCGGAGTTTGGATTTCTGGAGTTGTTTAAATCATCTTTTGATATATAGGTTCATTAGGGTTCTCGATACTATTCTAGGTTTCTTAATTCTGTTGTTTCTCTGGCTATTCTTCGTTACTCGGGGAAATTCGTCCTCTATAAGAAGATTTTGAAGACTATTGGATTTTCTTGGAAGAATCTCTTGAGTAGGAATGGAATCTTAAGTCTGCTAGGCAACTCTAGTACTTGTTGGGGCTTTCGTTACTCTTTATTACCGCTATGGGTTCTAGTGTTTTGCTTACTGCTCTGATTCTATATCCTATATCTTATTTTAATTCTTTTCTAGCTTTATTTTTCTCTTTCTACTATTTTAGGTGGATATCTTTATGCTTTTCTATTTCATTCTATCTCTATACATCTCTGTTTCTAACTGGTTCAAGCATTTATGTATCTTTTCCTCTAGTTTTTTTTTCTTTTTGGCTCACTTTTCGAGTTTCTTTGGGACTTATCATCTGGTTCCCTAGTTTATTCGAAATTTCGGAGAATAGTCTAGGATGACTACAGAATGATCCTTAACTAGAGTGAGGAAAAGGAATCCAAATAGCTGAGAAATATTTACTAACCTGTCTGTGAAGCTTTGAGGACTTACTCGAGGATCAGATACTGGAGAGGTAGTGCCTCATATACATGTATCCCGGACACACTTCGTATACAAGACTCCAGCACTCTACCCACTGCAGTCACTGACTCCCTAGACCATGCTCTGATACCATCTTTGTAACATAATCCTGGGTGAAAAATCTTTAAGCGGCTTCAATTTTCAAATTGGGAATAGAACTTCAGGCGAGTTACTTTATTTGATAGAGTGACATCTCGGGCCTGAGCCCGAAGTTGAGCAAATAGTGGAGCATAAGCTTTGTAAGACTCATGGTGATGATAACTTTAGTGCTCAATCTGTTATGCTTGCCGCAATGACTCCTTAATTTCTTCGTCAGAACTAAGGATTAGATCCTTATAGTATGATATTGAAATTGAAGGATCTTCATAGATCTATTCGTAGATCTTAGAAGTACTAATTGCAATAAGAAAACTCTTGGAGAGTTAATGGCTATGATCAAGGAGACAGAGCCAGAGCTTACAAAAGGGCAAGAAGCACAAGGCGCATCTTACTTCGACATCCCATAAGGCCAACGCTTGGCCGAAGACTTCTAGGGATGTGAAAAGGGGCAAAAGCAAAATCATCACAATCTTCTGGGAAGACAAATGACATATCCTAAACTGTGGCAAACGTGGTCACTGGAAGCGTGACTGCCGTATGGACAAGGCAGACATGAAGGAAGTGAAGACGGACAAGGCTCCGACTTCAGGTATGTTTGTCATAAACATGTTCACTACTGGTTTCAAAATTGGATTTTTGATACTAGATGTGGTACATAAATATATGTACTGATGTGCGGGATCTGCTGATTAGCAGAAGATTGGCTTCAGATGAGATCGACCTATGAGTTTGAAACGGGACGAGAGTCGCTGTTTTGGCCGTAGAAACCTAAGTTTTGGAACTGCCTGTAACATCCCCAATCTGGGAGATGTTACCGGCAGGGAATAGCTATGCTAATCCCTTAAGCCTCTGACTGTCTGACTGTATCCTAAACAGAGCAAATGCAATGTCATGCACAT